>BHFT01036472.1:0-80741 GCA_004320025.1 Laticauda laticaudata | reverse complement strand
ACAGCTTTGATACCAGCTGGATAACTCAAATAAAGGGACCCTAGTCGTTAATGGCATACACGTCAGCTTAACAGGGGAAAGAGTGCTGCAGTTATATCTTGCCAGAGAACCCATGGTTCGTCTATCAGGCAGATGAGGAAGTCCGTGCCACTCATTCAAGCCCGTGGCAAGGTGAAGAAGGGCAGAACACAACCCCACCCCTTGCACTGACTGTGAAGCGCTGCTGCTCGCTGCTGTCGTTGTGATGGACCAGCCCAGGCCCATCAAGCCCCCAAAGCCCTGACTGCTGAGACCCTATCTGCCAAGTCTCCTAAGTGCCCTGCTGCTCAAGCCCTGAAGGCCCTGCTGAATGCCGTCATCAGAGGGAGAAAGGCAAGGGAAGAGGGGAGAGAGGAAACATTACACCGTTTCCTGAGGGCATGAGGATGAGGTGCTGGAGATGGACTGATAGGGAGAACAAGTACCGCTGGAGAAAGAGCCACAAGGACTCTATCAGGACACCAGAAGAATCAGCAGCTTGGAAGGACAAGCAGAGAGCTGGGTATACTGCAGAAAGTACTCCTTTGGATGGTGGAAGCACATCCACCTGGTATGAGCAAGAGCTACACCTCAGAAATCTGGGCATCGCCACTGCAAGCTCACTGACTGGGAGAATGTACGTTTCAGGGTCAAGTGCAGTTTCCTGGAGTAGGGTGGAGATCAGCCACCGAGGAGCAGCCACTTGAGACCCCTCTACCCTCTAGATTGCCCACAGACCGCCAGTCTTCTTTCAGAACACAGGAGCCAGCTACCCTGTCCAGGCAGGTGTCTTCAGAGGGCTCCCACGCAGAGACCCCCGACATCTCCTCTCCATGCCGCAAGACTTGGAGGATCCCATGGAGGGATGACACCCTGCTAATACACAATGGAAGAAGAAGCAGCCACCAGGCCAACCACCCCCACCCCAGCTCCAGAAGATGCAGGCAGAGAGGGCAGAGTGGAGGGCCAGCGCCACAGTGTGCTCTGGGAGTATCAGGACACAATGAAGACCAGCACAGACTTCTCTCTCAGCTGGTCCACTTGGGACAGAGCATCCTCAGCCGGAACACCTTCATCACCTACGTGAGCCAGCCCGAGGACCTTCCCGGGTCCCAGTACTAGGCTGAATTGAAGCAGAAGATCACGCAGCACTTCTGCACAATCCTCAAGCCAGCTGCTGCCTACGCCACTCAGGTCTGCTCCTCCACCCCAAGCGAATGTTCCAAGCCCATTCCTACGGCTTTCAACAGCCCCTACATCAGGCTACGAACTCACCGGACCTTCCCAAGCAGGAAAGCAGACTTACCCAGTCCAAGGCCAGGTCATCGCACGCCATAAAGAAACAAGAAAAGATGCCACTCCTCACCCATCTGCAGACCAGACATCCCACTATACGCTCCTCCCAACCCTTACTCAGCCCCACAGGCAAAGCCATCAAACGGAACAAATTTCAATCATAATTGGGCCTGACATCTCAAGTCACCTTGATGAAGGGCTCTCAACAATCAACGGGACTGAGTCAGCATCTACGGAGCTTTCAACTGAACACTACCATCCCCTATTGAGTACCCTCGAGCGCAAGAACAACCCAAATAGGTGCCTACAGACCAGCACTACAAAGCCACAAGCCACTCCACAGTCCCTGCCTCGCTCAACAGCGCAGACCATGGAGTGACTCAGAAGGACTGAGAATATGTTGGAGACTGATTTATATTATCTGTTTACGATTAATCTCTTGTTAAGAACACTTATACTATCGAGTTCAATTTGTTAATTAATACAGTCAATAAAGTTTACTCAGAAAAGTTTATCTTTAGCTTAAGAACACTTAAGACAACTTACTTGGTTCATTATTGCTATATTAATAAGATCATAAAGTTAAGAAAGTTAATAGCAAGTTATCTTTTGCTTAGGACACTTAAGACACTAATTCATTGTTCATTTGCTTACTTGAAATAAAGTCAAAAGTCTAGCTACGAAAGATTAATAAAGGTTATCATTTGCTTAAAGAGACAACTATGGTTCATTTTTTACTTATGAAAAGTGTTGAGTGAAAATTTGAAAAAATGGTTTAATGCCTTTGACATGACTTGGGATCAGATAAGGATTAAGTTGTGGGATAGATGTGTACAACCAAAACACTAAGTGGACTGTATGAGTCACCATCCAGCGATCCAGATAATGAATTATTCTCCCCTTTTTATAGAAAAAAATATCGGATTGTCCACTATGGGGCAATATCTACAATATCTAGACATAATGCAAGAATCACATAAATACAGAGATACAATCCAGATACAACTATTTGTCCAGTCTAGACAGGTTGAATACTTTATATACGAGAATGCATATACGATTTACATCCTTATATAATTCTCTATTTGTGATATAACGCTGTGTATGACGTATACCGTGTACATTTTGTTCCTCCTCTCTTCATTCAAGCTGCACCAATTATAAAGTTGAGGGGAATGGCCAAGAAGAATGCAGAGAGGATACAGATGGACGATTTAATGGATGAATAAAACGGATTCAAGAACAGTTTTGTTGCCGATATATGTTGCGGGATGATACATCGTGACGTGGTGGAAAAGTCAATCCATTCACAATAGTTGTTGCAGCCTCAAACTTCATTGCGCAGATGAAATTGCAGTGGACAGATGCTCGATGGATAGAGCGTATAGAAAACACGGATATGCAATGAGTAACCACAAAGGATGGAGGAGGAGGAGGAGGAGGAGGAAGAGGAGGAGGAGGAGGAGGAAAAGAAAGGAGAGGAAAAGAAGAGGATTCAGATTATTCTACTCACTGAAGCAAATTTCTCCTTTCCCACCAGATCCTTCACCCATGTCCACCTTGGGCCGCTTCCTCCAAATGGCTATTCATCCTCTCTGCATCATTTTCTCCTGCTGAGCTCATGCCACACATAGCCTCGCCCTTAATCCTCTCTGCAGGCTGCTCTTCCAAATAAGGGCCAAACATTTTTGTATTGAAACAAGAACATGCTGGGACCTCTTGGATCTCCAGAGAGCAGATAGGAGAGCCAGTTGCCCAGGGGAAGGAGAAGACCACCAGAGGAGAGGAACGTAGAGGCCAAGGACTTGCCCTTGAAAACTAGAAGCTGGCATTGATGAATGTGTTCAGCTGAACGATGACTGGAAGGTTGCTTCTCTGCCCAAATCAAGTTGACCCACTTCCAATCATTGGTGGAATTCAAATTTTTTTACTACTGGTTCTGTAGGCATGGCTTGGGGTGTGTGGCTTGGGGAAGCGTGGCAGGGGAAGGTTACTGCAAAATCCCATTCCCTCCCCACCCCACTAACCTGCTTTCCAGCTCCATTCTCTTGTGCTGAGCAACCAAAGGAGACCCAGCCAATCAGCTGGGACTTGGGAGGCAGAGAAGAGATGGGGATGAAGCCAGTCAGAGGTGGGATTTGCTGCTTCTCCAAACTACTCAAAATTTCCACTACTGGTTCTCCAGAACTGGTCAGAACCGGATGAATACCACCTCTGCTTCCAATGTACCAGTTTTCCATATGGACCCCTACGTACCCCAAATAGAGGGCTCCTAAAGTCCCAGCAGATGTATTTCCAAGAGTAGGTGGGGAAAACCACCATCTATAGGGCAGGTCCTGCAATAGAGAAGGTATGTTTTCTCAGTTCCACAAGATGTTGACACATCTCCTGGCCACCACGTTCGAGCTCTTTCTCAAAGCTAAGAACAGAAGGCCATTTAATTCCCGATAAAATAAATGCACTGTGAGGAAAGCATCCAGGTTTGCCTAAGATCAGAAAACACACTGAATTCTGTGCTGGGGTAACAAATTTCAACCATGCAACTATCATTTAAGTAGAAATAAAATAAATAAATAATGCTTCGGATTATCCCATACAGATTATTCCCTACATGGAAAAAAAAAAGCTGCCAGGTGTTCAAACTGACTTTAGAAAAGGCTGAGGAACATGAAACATTATTCCGATGCACACTGGATAAATGATCAGGCCAAATGACATCAAAAAGAAGTCCATTGATTTTGCACGGTTTATAGAAAAGCCTTTGTGTTAATCACATCAAAGCTGCAGGGAGTGCTTGCCAAAACAGGAAAGTTCAGGAAGTCACACAAGAGACAGAAAGTGGCAAAAGAGATTGGCAACAGGTTGGCAAAGGAGTGAGTTTGCCCTCTCCTTATTCAATCTCCCTCTCTACAGAGAGAGAAAAGCTGCACTGAAAGGTGGGGGGTGTCAGAGGTGGCATTCAGCAGGTTCTGACCAGTTCATTTCCGGTAGCGGAAATTTTGAGTAGTTTGGAGAACCGGCCAATCTCACCTCTGACTGGCCCGCCAACCCCATCTCTTCTCTGCCTTCCATCGAGTCCCAGCTGAACGGCTGGGTCTCCTTTGGTTTCCCTGCAAAGGAGAACGGAGCTGGAAAGCAGGTTAGTGGGGCGGGGAGAGAATGGGGATTTTGCAGTAACCTTCCCCTGCTACGCCCACCAAGCCACGCCCACAGAACCAGTAGTAAAAAAAATTGAATCCCACCACTGCTTAGAATGTGAAAATAGTGAAGTGGTGGAGAGTTTCTGGGAACTATCATCAGCAGTAAAGGAATAAGCAGTCAAAAAATAGTACCACACTTTGTGGAGCAGCCATGCGGCCCCTAGGAAAGACATCCAGATGCCTTGATGTGACTATTCCTACAAAGAGCAGGATTGTGGAAGGCATAAACTTCCCCTTGGTGCTCTGTGGAAGCAAAAAAATTGACTTTAAAGATGCAGGAGAATAAGAGAATTGATGCCACTTTAAATTCTGGTATTGGAGAAGACTCCAGCCAAGGGAACAAACTGGCGGGTTATTGAACACATCAACCCAGAGTTCTCACTCAAGGCACACATGATCTGGCTCAAATTATCCTGCATTATGCAAAAGACCCAACACCCTGGAGAAGACTGTTGTTGGGAAAGTTGAAAAGAATTTGAGGAAAAGGGCGAGGAGCAGCAAAGTGGATAGATTCAGTGGCAATGAGTGCACCCTTAGGAGAACCGAAAGACCAGGGAGAGACCATCATGGAGAAAAATCTATCCATGTGGTTCCTAAAAACTGCTTGATGAACCGAAAGAGTCTCCAACTAGATCTTGATCTCAGACATTGAGGTTCATGAGATGGGGTGAAGGGGACAGAATTGCAAACAAAACTGGGCTTCGGTAGCAGAATTTTAGACATATGTACATCACCCTACACCCAAAGGGACATGGTGGCTCAGTGGCTAAGATGCTGAGCTTGTTGATTAGAAAGGTTGGCAGTTTGGCAGTTCAAATCCCTCACGCCACATGACAGACTGAGCTCCCATTCCTTGTCCCGGCAGTTTGAAAGCATGTAAAAAATGCAAATAGAAAAATAGGGACCCCCTTGGTGGGAAGGGAACAGCATTCCGTGTGCCTTCAAAGGCGTTTAGTCATGGCAGCCACATGACTATGGAGACATCTTTGGACAGCGCTGGCTCTTTGGCTTTGTAACGGAGATGAGCACCACCCCCTAGATCCAGGAACGACTAGCATGGATGTGCAAGGGGAACCTTTACTTTTTACACCACCCTACAGGTGTTCCTGATCTCAATCTGGGTAACTGTGGACTTCCAACATGTCTTCTGCACTTGCATTGCCTTTATTTGAGATCCTCCTCAAGCCAGACCAAATCTTAACCTTCCTACAGGTGACCATCTACACTGTGGGATCATTGGGAACAGAGCTGGTAGGTTTCCACTGCAACGGAGCTGGGCTGTAGCCCAAAGAGAAGGAAAGTCCACGTCTCAAAGGTAGGAAACTCCTTTTAATCCACATCTTGCTTTCCTGGACACAACGACGTCTTTGTGTCCTCAAGCCACTTCTTGGCAGCTCGGGTAAAGCTGGGCCTTCTTGCCATTCGGCTTCTTCTGCAATTAAACCCCGATGGCCAGACGCTTCTCACTTCAAGGCGCCTGGCCTGTTCTTGGAAACCGAGCAGCTCTCTGAGCAGCTCCACCTCCCCAGTACTCTCTCGGCGCAGCCACAGTGCATGGATGGACGGGGCTTGGCGCAAGGAGCCGTCTTATCTCAAAAGGTCAGGCTTTCCTCTTCCCAGATGCTGCAGGGCCAAGATCTTTTATTTTTCAACCAGCCCTGTGCACCGGAATTTGGGTTTTTCCTCCTTTGTGTCAGAACAAAGAGTTTTATCTCCAGCCCAAGCTGTTCCCAACAAGCCTCCTTGGGGTATATTTAGAACACTCTTTCCAGCAGCCCGAGAGCCATCATTCGGTCACAAGAACAATTGGACATAAAAAGTCCCCTCTTCGTCAGATGGAGAGGCCGAACACAGACTGTCCCCAGGAGTACTCCGGGAGGGAATAAAATATTTGTGCAATTATAACTGTTCTTCCTCCCCTCCACTGCACTTCCTGCCTCCCCCCCTCCCGCCACCACTTCTGGTCCGCATTTATCAGCCATACAGCTACCTGGGAAAGAGGAATGACCTCACAGGCCTTGGGCCAGATTGAAAAGTGACACAAGCAGCATTCCAAGGATGAGTCATGGCATCCTGGCAATCCAGATGACACACCATTACTCAGCCCTTTTCTTTTCGGTGCAAACTATCTCTCCCCTAAACCTTATGTTATTTCTTTATGCATTTGTTTCATGCCTTTATTATTTTTGCAAGTAACCTAAGGCATATAGAACGTATCCAAAACACCTTCCTCCTCCTATTTCCTAATAACGACCCGTAAGATAGGTTGGGCTGAGAGAGAAGGACTGGACCAAAGTCACCCAGCCACCTTTCATGGTTAAGGTGGGACTAGAGCTCACTGTCTCCTGGTGATTGGCCCAAAGTCACCCAGCTGGATTTCATGCCTCAGGAGGAACTAGAATTCACCCTCTCCTGGTGATTGGGCCAAAGTCACCAGCTTGCTTCTGCCTAAAGTGGGACTAGAACTCGCTGCCTCCTGATGACTGGGCCAAAGTCACCCAACTGGCCTTTGTGCCTAAGGCAGGACTAGAACTCACAGCCTCCCACTTTCTAGTCTAGTACCTCTTAACCACAAGATCAAACTGGTTCTGTTTTAGTACATACCCTTCCCTAAACTTGTGCATTTGACTGCAATGCCAATCATCCCCATCTACCATGACAGGTCTCCAAAGACGAGTTTGCAGATCAGGATTCAAGGAGTGTGTCAGGATCAGGCTTCCAGTTTTGCTACTCCAAGAGAGCAACTACCATCTAAACCAGAGTTATACTCAGTCTTGGCCACTTTAAGACAGGTGGACTTCAGCTCCCAGAATTCCCCAGACAGCTGACTGGGGATTTTGAGAGATGTGATCCTGGTTTTTAGAAGACTCCAATTCAATACACCAACAATTGGGATGCAAGCAGAAAACAAACAAAAGCAGGAGGACACTCCAATAAAAACTAATTAGATTTGATGTCCAATGTCATTCATGAAATAAGCGAAATGCATGCTTATAATCTAGTGGTGAAGGCACTAGGCTAAAAAGCAGGAGACTGTGAGTTCAAGTCCTACTTTAGGAATGAAAGCTGGCTGAATGAATTTGAGCCAGGAGATGGTGAGTTCCAGTTTCACCTCAGCTATGAAAGCTGGTTGGGTAACTTTGGGGCAATCACTAGGAGACAGGGAGTTCTAGTCCTGCCTTAGGCATGAAAATCAACTGGGTAATTTTGGGCCAATCACCAGGAGACCATGAGTTCTAGTCCCACCTTAGGCATGTAAGCTGGTTGGGTGACTTTGGGTCAATCACCAGGAGGCTGTAAATTCTAGTTCTGCCTTCATTCTTAGGAGGTGGTAAATTCTAGTCCCGCCTCAGGCTTACTCCCTCACAGAGTTGTTGTTATGGGAAAAACAGGTGGAAGAAGATGTGCTGAATGTCTTGAGCTGCCTTGAGTTATTTGTAAAAATAACAAAGATGGGTATGAATAAACAAAATTTTAAAATCCATATATTTATGAATGTCTCCTTTCTTTCACATTCAAAAGCACATTTGGCAGCCAAGCTTTGGAAGCCAATGACAGTTCCAATATCCCAGGTGCTGAGGGAAACATCTTGAGAAAAGGGAACCACAAGATCATTCACAAAATGAGACGTTTTGCATCGAATTAAACCCATTTCCTTTCCTAGAATTCTGTTGTCAACTCGACCTGTTTGAAGCACTCAACCATTGCTCAACGACTGGCATCAGCTATATAAACATTTCTTAGAAATTCTCCCTTCCTATTAACAAGGTGTCTGCCTTATCCGTGGGATTCCTTAAGACAGTGATGGTGAACCTTTTTGTTGTGGTATGTCGAAAGTGTGCATGTGTGCGCATACCAGCACCCACAATGCAATGCGCTCCACCCCCAGCACATGTGCACACAAAATCCCTGCCCCACCCCTTTACCTGCACGGTGCATGTGCATGCATCCAAGTGGAATTTTGGCCCATTTGAGGCCTTTTTCGTCCTCTTGGAGGCTCAAGGGAAGCCTCTGCAGCCTCGGGAGGGCGAAAAACAGGCCCATTTCAGCACTTCTGGTATTTCCGGAAGGCCCATTTTTCAGCCTCCTGAGGCTGCAGAGGCTTCCCTCAAGCCTCCAGGAGGGGGGAAATGACCTCAAATGGGCTGAAAATCAGCTGGAAGGTGCGCACATGCACAGTGCAGGTAAGTAGGTAACACATGCCATAGGTTCGTCATCAGGGCATTAGGATTTCTTAATTTACGGATTTCTTCATTTAAGGATTTCTTAATTTAAAAAATGACATTACTATAGACATAGCAACTTTAAGATGTGTGGGCTTCAACTCCCAGAATTCCCCAGCCAGCTCTGAGGGGACTATCCAAATGGTGGATTCTGCTGCTGTTCATTAATTGAAATACAGGTAATCCTTCATTTACAATAGTTTGTTTAGTAACCGTTCAAATTTACAACAGCACTAAAAAATGTGACTTATGACCCTTTTTCACAGTTATGACCTTTGCAGCATCCCTGTGATCACATGATAAAAATTCAGACGCTCGGTAACTGGTTCGCATTTACGACAGTTGCAGTGTCCCAGGGTCATGTGATCCCATTCTGTGACCTTCTGACAAGCAATGGGACTTCCGGAAGGCCCATTTTTCCCCTTCCAGAGCCTCCACACAGATCCTGCACTTACTTCCATTGAAAATTGGCTGTGTGGAGACTTCTGGGAGGGGAGGGGAGGGGTGGGCCAGCCAGTCGGTTCAAATACTGGTTCAGCAAACGAGATGCAACTTTAACACCCGGTTCGTTCAAACCGGTGCGAACCGGTAGAATCTCACCCCTGCTTCTCTCCAAGCAGACCCTCCTTCCAAAAGACAGTTGTGACCAGCAGCAAATGTCACTTGCATGAAATTGTTGTTTATAATTGAAGGTTCCCAGCTGCAACTTCAAATGGAGAAAATGTAGCAAGTGCAGAGAGGCCCACATCTCCATCATACTTTTTAAAGTTCTCAATCATCTTCTGGTTCAGCTAAAAGTTGTCCCAGTACCCTCATCAGAACTTCAGAGGCAACCATGAATCCTTAGTCTAGGGTTTCTCAACCTTAGCCACTTTATGATGGGTTGACCTCAACTCCCAGAATTCGGGGACACCGACCTTAAAGTGCTCAAAGTTGAGAAACACTCATGACAATGACCAATTCTGAAGGAAACCTACAGTACAAGGCACAGGAATGCTCATCAGACCTCCTGCTCCATACCAAGCATTTCATCTTCCAAATTAGCTCTTCTGCAGAAGAATCATAGAGGGAGAATTTCCCCCTTTCTCCATCCACCTGAGCTGGGCACCCATCGTCCTTCCCACACCCAAGATTATCCTCAGAACTCACCTACCTGCTTAGGAATCAGGAGGTGTTTGGCCCCTCAATGGCAGAACAAATTGAGGATCCCCTTCTCTCAGAAGCTCCTGATCTGGGTGGAGTTATAGGGGTCAGGAGCTCCTGCCATTGGACAGCTGCTCTCTTTCAGACAGCTGGGAAGGGCCAGCTGGGTCTTCAGTCCAGCTTCTGAAGCAGATGGAAAGACTCAGCTTTTGGTCAAATGTCCAGCTCAGGAAAGAAGGTGAGAGATAATAAGCTAAGCATGGAAGTAGACTAGACTAGACTAGACTAGAACAGAACAGAACAGAATAGGAAGGGAGCTTGGAAGTCTTCTAGTCCAACCCCCTGCTCAAGCAGGAGACCCTATGCCATTTCAGACAAGTGACTCTCCAGTCTCTTCTCAAAAACATCCAGGGATGGAGCAGCCACAATTTCAGGTTGCTTCTCAAATAGAATAGGAATAGGAATGGAATGGAATGGAATGGAATGGGAATGGGAATGGGAATAGGAATGAAATAGGAATGGAATAAGAATGGAATGGAACAGGAATGGAATGGAATGGAACAGGAATGGAATAGGAGTGGAATGGAATAGGAATGGAATAGGAATGGAATGGAATAGAATAGGAATATGAATGGAATGGAATAAGAATAGGAATGGAATAGGAATAGGAATATAATTGAATAGGAATGGAATGGAATAGGAATGGAATAGGAATGCAATGGAATGGAATGGAATAGGAATAGGAATGGAATAGGAATGGAACAGGAATGGAATGGAATGGAATAGGAATGGAATCGAATAGAATGGAAAGGAATGGAATAGGAATGGAATAAGAATGGAATAGGAATGGAATAGGAATGGAATAGGAATGGAATAGGAATGGAATAGAATAGAATTGGAATAGAATCAGATAGGAACAGGAACAGGAACAGAAAGAGAACAAAATAGGTTTATTTGGCCAAGTGCAATTTGGCCACAAGGAATATTCTTTTCAGCTTAATGATATTTTTTTATCCAGGTTATTTGTTACAGCTTCCTTGGGGAATCATGTTCAGAGACAATTTTGCATGCTATTATGTGAAATAGATCTTCACATAAAGTTACCATGAGGTGAAATGTGCAACAAATAAATTTAATAAATAAATAATAAATAAATCTTACATTTTATCAACCTTACTGGATGAAAAATGGTTCCAAAACATATCCAGTCCTGCCAATATAGCTTTACCTTTCATTATCTAACTGAATATCCTTCTTCCCTTAATTTAATAGCTAATTTGGATTTTTACACTTTATTTTTCTTATTTTTATCATCTGTTGCTTCGTATGGGTCTTTTTTTTTTTCTGTAGAAGCATGTACTTCTGATTCCTCAGATCAAATTTTGATTTATTGACATGTAAACCATGTTGACTGTTTTCTGCTGCACCCAAATTTGAAAAAATCGACAGACAATGGACATATTTTCTGCCTAAATGTTAGATCTGAGAGAGGGAGGGAGAGATTTTACAAATCAAGGGGAAGCTGTTTCTTAATAGAATACACACAGAGAGAGGGAGAGGGAGACGGGGAGAGAGAAAGAGACTTTATAAAAGGGATCGTGTTGGTGCAATCTATCTTACGATTGGTCAGAAGAGAAACAGTCATTCTGAATTACAGAACTTGATGCAATTTGGAGCACTTAGACAACAGTAGACCGAACCGAAAGCTAACGCGACCTCATTTCGAATAACCGATGTGCTATCCTTAAAGCTGCTCTATTCAACTTTTGGGGGGAGCCCCCTGCCTTAGTGTTGATACAGTTGAAATCAGGGTCGTTGGGTATATGGAGATATTTTCATTTTGCTTCCCTTGAAAAGAAGAAAAAAAATCCGAGACAAGGAGCAACTAAAAAGAAATTCAGTCTTTGATCCTCGAGGGTTGATAGTCTCAGTCTCTCTCTCTCTCTCTCTTCCTCCTCCTCCTGCCCCTCCCGGCGCCCCCGATGGCGAGGCGGAGCGAAGCGGCGCGAAGCGGCGCCCTGTGTGTGTGTGTGTGTGTGCGCGCGCGCGCGTGTATGGCTGCCGGTTCTTTTCCAGGCCACGCTGCCGGGGAGGCGGGGAGGGAGTTCGGGACTCTTTGTACCCGCCCGTCTGGTGTTGTATCAAAAGAGCCGCTCGGAGGCGCGGGGTTGGTGGCTTTTTCTCCTTCGGCCTGCCGGTCGGCGCTGCGCTTTTACTCGCTCCCCTTTCACTTTTTCCTTGACGGCTCAGCGCCTCGAGGCAGAGGAGAGTGGGAGGGTGGGGGTGGAAAAGTCAGCTCCTGGACTCAGGCCGGGCTCCCTTCCCGGCAGCAGCCCCTCTCTCCTGGCGGACAAACGGGACCCTCGACCGGAGGAGCCCCAGACAGATCCGGGGGCGAGGGTAAAGGAGCGCGCCCGTCTGCCCGGCATTCCCAGCCGTCGGCCCGTCGAGCGCCACAGGTTGCTGTCCTCGCTGCAGCTGCCGCATGAGGTTCGCTGGGCGTGGGGCACATCTCCGGGGAAGCTGCGCCGCGCTCTCGCTCCCTCGCCGGGGCCCGCAGCCCCTTCTCCCTGCCGCCGGGGCCATGAACTCCACGCTGGGGAACCAGACGGAGGTGCTGGGGCTGCTGCTGGCCAACGGCACTGACTCTCTGGAGCGAGCGCTCCAGGCCTTCACGCCGAAGTCCGTGGTGACCGACGACGGTTTCGTGGTGACCGCGCCGGACGAGAGGAGCCTGTACATCATGCGGGTGGTGCAGATCGCCGTCATGTGCGTCCTGTCGCTCACCGTCGTCTTCGGCATTTTCTTCCTCGGCTGCAACCTGCTCATCAAGTCCGAAGGCATGATCAACTTCCTGGTGAAGGAACGGAGGTCGTCCAAGGAGGTGGAGGCGGTGGCCGTGGGCCCCTACTGACCCCGACGCCGCCCACCCAGCCCGCTTGGCTTCGACGGGACGCGGGAGGGACCTTTGCCTGCCCGTTGTTGCTGCTGCTGCTCCTGCTCCTGCTGCCGCTGCCGCCTTTTCCCGGAAGGTGATGCCGGTCGTGGAAGCAATTCCTGGCGGGCGAGGGACAAGTGACCCTTCCCCACCCCACTCCGACGGGACCGTGCATGATAGTAGCAGGACTCTTAACCGAAGCCAACCGCCGTGATTTTGGACTGGGCGTGGGAGAGAGGGTTGTACAGTATTTCCCTCCATCTCCGGACAGGTGGGGAAGAGCTCCGGCCTCGACCTGCAATGGGGACAGTGGTGGTCCCGCGGTGGGTGGGTGGGTCAAGTGGAAAAGGGACAGAGACGGGGAAGCCCTTGGATGTCCTTTGGTGTTCTGTATATAACACTGTAAATGCCACCAGCAAAACATTTCCAGCTTTGATGCTTTGTTTTAAGGGTGGGTGGGGAGAGGAGAGAGGGACAAATTGGTCTTAATTGTTTAAAAAAAAACCAAAAACTTTTGCTCTCTTTTAAGATACTTTCCTTCCGGATTTGAATGTGTGTGTCTGGTGGGGGGAGGAGAAGGATGGACTGGTCCAATGTGAGGGGTTGACTTTGGTGTTTTTTGGTGCGTGGTGTCTCTTGGATTCACTTTGGGCTTGGTTTGTCTATAACAGAAACGCCTGTGCTGATGTGCGAATGACAGCTTCAAGTCATCTAGTTCTGCTGTAAAGCCTCCTTTTCAAAACTGCAGCCTCCTGTTTGTTTTTGTGCCTATCACTTCTTGCGCAGATTGTCCACAGCTAAAAGAAAGAAAGAAAAACACCGCCAGCGTGTTGGACCATGGGGCTTAGAGCTTTAGAAATTGCATCAGTCTATGCAAATGAAGGGCAGAGGTGAAAAATTGTGGGTCCCCCCCACCCCAATTTAATTTCTTTTAAGAAAAATTGACTGAGTCTTTTCACCCAGGTCTCCTGCCACAGTTTTCCACTGAAATCCAGGGAAGCTGAGATCAGTATTAGAAAGAGGGAAAGAGAGATGGTATTGTGGACTGTCCAATAGATCATCCCAAGAATGAGGGATGGGAAGAAAAGTATTAAAAGCAGTAAAGAAACTGAGAGAACAGATGGTCCCTGAGATACAGTGGAACCTGTGTTTTGCTTTACAACAACAACAACAAAAGTTAAGATTTAGATTTTGCCTCTTCTCCATGTTCTTTATGAGGTATGGATTCAAGAGGGAAAGATGTGTGGAATGATAAAAAGTTTCAGTCGTGGAGGAGATCCATTTGGGAATATTATGGAATTATTCCTAATGGAAGATGAAGAACAGCAATTCTATGAATGCAAGTATTTAGACAGCAAACCAATGAGACCAAAGCATTAATTGAATACAGACTTTGTTTCCTTGGCTGAACCAGCCATTTGAACCAAGCCAAAAAGCTGGGTTTTTTTTCCCCTTCTCCTAAGCTTCTGTCTTCTTTCCTTTTGTGGAATAAGAAACAGAAGCATAGGAAGGCACTGAATATCGGTTCTTTATAAATTCAAATGTATAAATAGGGTAACTTCATGAAAGAGAATGGTGCCCCAAGTTAGAAATTAAGAAAACTCCAACCCCTTTGCTTTCTTGCAGTCTGTGATAATCTCTCATGGCTTCATTTTCTAATCCTTCCCTTATTATTTTTAATTAAAAATTCATGATTCATTCCTGTGCCATAGCATCCAATTATTCTATAATTGTATTTGAATGAGAGTAGATAAAATCGATACATTTTTTTAAGAGTAGAAAAAAAGCATCACTGTCTTTCCTTTCCATTTACCCATTTTGTAAAGGGAAGAACATAGATTGGGTACTGGCCTCAGGGAAGGAGGTGTTAAAACACAACCTATGCCACAATAAAATTGCTTCGATCATTTAATTGTGATCACAGCCTTCCCCACTGTGGTGCCCTCCTGATTACAATCCTCCTCATCCGCTGCCAGACAAAGCTGGGGAGGGGCTGCTGAGCTAAATGGAAAAAGGTGAGAAGCTGTTCAAATTGCTTGTATGTACACAAGTATGGAAGACAGTCTCAGATATATCTTTGTGTAGGGAAGAGGAAACCACAGAAATATAACAACAAAGAAAGCAGAAGAATAACAGCAAAAAATAAGAGACCCTAGATGTGTAGGATAAATGGGAACAAATAGTGGCATAGAAAAGTCCTATCGAGGACAGTTGTCTCCCCGTTTCATTCGAACTCATACCCTGGGTCTTGTGTTGGATGCAGCCAGTAAGGAAAAGGAAAGCAAATTTAAATTGGACAGTGGCCTGTTAGGAGCCACAATTCTGACATTACAAAACTCTAAACTGTATTCTTTGCCTCACTGTTTATGAAAGAATAATCTTGCTCACCCAGATTAAGTGCAACATGCCCTTTATTCATTCCAGGTGGATTGTTTCTGAAAAGAATAATAACATTAAAAAAAAAAACACCTCTCAACCCCAGCAAACATGGAATGATCGAAGGTACAAAATACTTGAAAGAGTCCATCCACCAAGGAGCTGATTGAGAAAGTAAGAAAGTAATTGAATAAGAAAGCTCTGGATACATTCCCAATTTCATGGGAATTAGGAATTAGATGGGAAAGGATCAGCCAATGATGGAGATTGCACTGCATTGCTATGCAGGTATCTTTTACATTACCACCACACATTCATGGGCTCTTTTATGCCTCTTTATGCCTCTTTCATATGTGTGTAATGTCACAACACTTTCATGCTCACACTGCAATGTCATTTTCATTAACAAATTAAGTGAAACAAAGCATTAAATGAAAATAGTCTTTTTAAAAAGATAAGGTAATTCAAAAGCAAAAACCGAGAAGAAGAGCTAAGCTGCTTGGAAGAGTTGCACAAAGAAGTATTTGTGTTGTCTAGTGCCAAAATGTTGTCTTTTGGGGGTTACTAGGGTTGAACCCTGGCACAGATCAAGGGGACGTTTTGCAGGGGACCTAATTCTAGCAAGTTAAAATTAACCAATTAACCAAAGAAACAATGGTTCCCTTTTTTTTCTTCAACCAGAAAAACAAGGATACCTGGTCGAGATTTTATAATAATTTTATGCTGCCAGCTCCAGTTACCGTTGTGGTAACCACATAAATTAAACAATATGTGGAAGGGGGCAACAAGGGATAAAAGTTCAATCAGAGGAATTACTATGTGCTGTATCTTATCTAATACCTCCAGTGAACTGGGTGCTTTCTTGGTTTGAAAGATAACAGAAGATTTCTAATTTAAACTGTGCACTTCAGTATTTATGAAAGTATTGAAACTTCCCATAAATATTTTAGTCATCTTTCCATGTACTATTATATCCTCACCGCAGAAGTGACCACATGGCTAAGATGAGATTTAAATGAATGGCAAAGCTCCCAGGGGTATAAATCAACTCTGGATTCCAATCAGTGAAAGCTTTGATTTGTTGTTATTCAAGATCCGTAGTCTGTGACAAAACACGAAATCCTATCTTCCTGTATTTTATGGCAGGGTCATAGCATTTTCAACTGATTATATTTTCCAAATGCTTTCAAACAAAATGTTTCAAAACAGCTCACTTCAGAATTCTGAATTATAATTTTATTTCTTATTCAGGACATTTAAAATGAACATATCCCTCCATTATGGAAGCTGATACACTAATTTCTTTCTTGAGCCTCTTCAAATTGTAAATACGTCAAAACAATTTTTATTATTGTGTTCAAAGACTAGCATGTCAAAATAAAATGGAATCAATACAATCAAAGGATGAAATGAATAAAATAGAAAAAGGGTTGAAGTCCAAATTTAGAGATGTTCATATTTGGGTCTGGAGAGCTGTGTATGTACACAAAATTTGGCTCCTATGTTCCTGGTAACCAAGTTGTAGTTCAAAGACAAACATCTGTCCATTGTAAATAAAGCAGTACATGGTGAATGGTTTCTGGATTATATCCAGAGGTGCAAGGCCAGGTGTGCCCTATTCTTGGGTCTTGATGAATCTACTCTGTGGGGAAGCTGATGGTACCTAGTACCTAGCTGGTACCTAGCTCTTAAAAGCTCCCTACCTTAACCTAAGGATGGTTAACCTATATGAACAGCTTGCTGATCACCATGTAGCCTTTGCTGTCAGAGCTCTGTTGCTGCAGGATAGGGTCCTAATTTCAATCTCACATTCTATCTCATTCAACCTTTAAAGGACGGTCCTTTTCACCTGATCAGAACCAGAAGATATACGCAAATCTACAATAAGACCAGAACATTTTAATTTCTGATTCACTGCCAACATTCATAGTGAAAGTTAGACATCCTTTAGAATTATTGGAACCAGGCCTTTAGGGAAGAATGTTGGCATTCTTGGCTCATGGCCATCAGATGTTGGTGTAGTTCCTTAGCTGTACTTGCTATCAATGCCTAATCATCTGTAAAGAGTAGTTTGTTGATATTATTGACTTCCATTAAAAAAAATATTCAATTCTGTGGAGAAGATTGTTTTTATCTACAGGAGATGTTTGAGGATGAAAGCATCCTTTCTAGAACAAAATAGGTCTTTCTTCCATTCGTGATATTTTATTTATTCTATTCTATTTATTTATTTGATTTGTCAATTGCTGACAAGGTAATAGGTATAAGTGTAAACATGAGTAAGAATACAGGAAATAGGTACAAATAAATGGGGACAATAGGACAGGGACAGGAGGCATGATGGTGCACTTATGCACGCCCCTTACAGACCTCTTAGGAATGGGGTGAGGTCAATAGTGGATAGTTTGAGGTTAAAGGTTATTCCACAGAAAAAAATTGAGGTCCTGTAAATGTTGGATTTCAGTGTCCACTAATCACATAATCCAGGTATCTGAAATTGCTGGCACATTTGTTAACCCTCTGCAGAGAAATCAGCAGTAAGGAACAGGAGAAAAATAGAATTTGTCATTTGAAGCCACAGTCTTGGAAAGAAACTTGCTAATCCGGTTTCTGCAAGAAGAATGCAAAAAGGGATACCTTACAGGACCACCATTCACTCAGATACATTGTGCAAAGTGACAAGAGCTGGTAAATATGAATCAATTCTCCAGCTACATTTTCCCTTTTGGCTTTTCTTTGAATTATGACTATCCACTTTCAGGACTAAACCAAATATTTATGCAGGTTACATAATTACAGTACTTCAGGTTCAGGAATTCACATAGGGTCCAGATACCATGGTCTTTGCTTTTTAACTTTCCTCTATTTATCTCCATTTATATCTGATGAGGAAAAAGAGAACAGTCTTGTGTTCATTTCGCTGGGTACAACCAATATTGATTTATCTGTAGTGATGTAACGTGGATGGATCCATTACTAAACATTCCAATTTTGTCTTCCTTCCATTCCATTTCCTGTTTAAAAACTTCCCCTCCCAGTGAATATAGTGATGTGGAGTCTTAAAACATTTTTCCCTGCACAGGCTTTCATTGATCTAAACACACATACACATCTCCTATTAATGACTCCTTCTCCAAGCTTGCCAAATTCAGTTCTTCAATCACTCTTCACTGAGGTTGATTTCCAGGCCACACAGAAACTAGATATCCCTGAAAGAGTCAGCGCCTAGCCCTACCTATTATCTGCTGCTCTTTGCTGTGCATATAATGAGAGGCATAGGCCTGGGGGGGGGAGTGGCTAAGGGAGGGCATGTGATTAAACACACATCGCAATGTTGGGATGCAAATTCTACTTCTAGTGTACTTAATATGGCAATACAAGAACAAAACAAAAAGCCAGAGCTTTCCCTGTGATTACATGCGTTTCATAATTTCAACATCCTGGTTAGGAATGGATACCAATGCACAAAATGCCTTGGGGTGGAAGAACATTAATCTTGTGAATGGTTAATCTTTGTAATCTGCAGTGGTACAGTCCTGGCACAGTTTTGTTATCCCAGTTATCCTAAATTCCTAGTCCAGGTGTGGGAAAAATGAATGATGGATGAACTTGTAAAGCAACTTTGCCAATTCCCTTTCTTTGAAGGGGAAGGAGAGAGAGAGAGAACTGATCTGCTGTAGATTTCTGTGTGATTTATGACAGTTGTTTAAGAACAGAATCCCTCACCTTAAATGCTAGATTTGACTGTTGGAAAAGTGGTTTGTTCTCTTCTCATTTGGTATTTGGAACAAATTATGGGACACAACCTTTTTATTTGCTTATGCGATTTCCATGGGCTACAAGTGACGTAGCTTGTGCCAGTAAAAATAAAATAGATTTAGCTTTGTGCCAGCTTGTTTGCTCCATTTTATAGGCCTCCCAATTTTACTTGATTATATTTAATATCCACGAAACAAGGCACTCTGCAGTTTAACTAGTGAAAATTAATGGAAGTTGAAGCTGAGATGCACCCTTGAATATCAATATCTCTCTTGTGAAAATATGATTAGAGAAAATACACTTTTCTAGCCGAGAGGAAAGCAAAAACTTAAGGCAGGCATTTTGGTGCAGAAAAACAGCTACTTCTAGTGTCCTTTGAACACAGTGGACCTCCCAATTCCTGATGTTGAGAAAGGTGCTGTGAAATTTTAAGCTACCCACCATAAATATCTTACACAAAATCCCCCAAAAGTGCTGTCCAAACCTTAGAACCTTTGCGCAGTAACAACTTCAGGAAACCATCCTTCACTCTGGAAAGTTTAATTCTTTTGAACTACCTTTAGTCACAAACTGTTTTGAAGTCACAGCTCCAGAGAAGGGCTTGAGTGAATAAGCTTGATTGGCAAAGAGAACATGTTGTATTTATGCAGTATCTGGGATTGGGGCTCATTAAACTGTCTTAGTGAGATATAAGAAGTTGCTAAACTGGAATGTTATTATCTGCTAACCTGCAACATTCTCCAGTGCTGGAGGAACTACAAACAATGTCAGTTAAAACAAAACAAAACAGGGAAAATGATTCAAAGGTCAATTCCAATTTCAAAGCTGTAAGCCTAGATGAACGCTCACATATTTTCTATGGAAGGCCAGATGTTCCAGCACAATTTTGGATGTACACATGTCACATTGTCTCCAGGATGTTAAGGGTTAACTAAACAGTTGCTGTTCAATTCAGTCACCAAAGACAAAAGCATGGATGTCCCAAAGTTGCTTTTCTCAAAAGGCAACTGGACTTTCTTTGTTTTTGCTTGAAGACATTTTGCTTCTCATCCAAGAAGCTTCTTCAGTTTGTTCTGCAGAACTGAAAAAGCCTCTTGGATGAGAAGTGAAATATCTTCAAGTAAAAACAAAGAAAGTCCAGTTGTCTTTTCAAAAAGCACCTTTGGGACAACCATGACCTGGATGGCTGAGAATCTCCATAGACTGGATGATAGCCCTAGAGATCCATGGGCAAAATATGACATTTTAAAAGAGTGTCCTGGATATTCCCACAAAATTAGGGTTACCAGATATCTGAACAGACAATCTGAACAGACAAAGAAGGACATGGACAATTGAAAAGGAGGACAAATAAGGGAAAAGGAGCAGGCACCAGTTGTCTAATTTTTGTCATCTGCAACAAAAAACATGGTGGAAAACAGTAAAAAATGTAATTAGGTCTTTATGTCTATGAAATTATTTTTTTCCAGAACAGGGAAGATGGGTTTTGAATCACAATATTTTTCCAACCAATCTTTATTTTCAAAAACATATGCTGTAATATAGAATCGATGTCAAAATGTTTTTTAAATTTCCCCATAGAAACGGTGAGGTGCCACGAATTCTACAGCTATGCTAGATTTATACAGAAGATGATAAATTTGAAGGGGCTGGATTGAAGCCAATTGCTGGAAATAAATTAAACAATGTAAATCTAGGCTGCCAAGTTGTTGATGGATGAGGAAAAGAAAAAAGCAGACAGTGTACAATATGCAGGAAAGTTTGAATGACTACTGTTGTGAAAACAGTCACATTCCAAGAGCCAGACAATACAGTTTTTGATTTTAAGGATATGGTTGCTGGACATAGGAGCTGAGGACCAAATGGAGGACATGTTCTCCTCTCTCCAAATGCCTGGCAAACCAAATAGCTGTGGCAGCAATCAGGATGAACAAAATATCATGAAGCCCCCTCTCCCCTTCATGTTGGGCTGTTGTTGTTTTCTTTCTCCCCTCCTATATCCCTTTGGTTGCCTCCCATCCTGTTCTCTCTCCTCCTCCTCTTCCCATCTTATAATTTTGCTACTTCTCATAGCCACATGAATATTCCCTAACAGTCTCTTGCGTCTCATATTCTAAGATTCCACGACAATCACAGAATCTTGTGGAATCTCACAAATAACACACCATCTTGCAAAATGTTTTAATAGGGCACAAGCTTTCCCCAGCTGTCATGTTCGCTGCAATTTTTCATAAGGTGGCTACTCATAATTATAAAAGAAATGTCTGTTGGCAGTAAAAGGGGCCACAAGAAAGAAGACCTCTGGGGTTGTCATGGTACCTATTCTACTGATGATGTGTTGCAGTGAAAATGTTACTGCAGTTACTCTTCCCTGTATCAAGGGAAGAGATAGTTTTTACTTTGTATCAAGTACCTATTCTACTGATGATGTGTTGCAGTGAAAATGTTACTGCAGTTACTCTTCCCTGTATCAAGGGAAGAGATAATTTTTACTTTGTCATCTGATTGGATTCTTAATAAATATTGATAGTCAATAAGTTGACAAAATATATTACCTGAAAGATCTAGAGAGTAGGTCACAACCTTTGCTAACTTCACAATTACAAAGGTCACTGGGAGTTGAGCAGTATATAAATGTAATAAATTAGGATTGGTTGCACAGTCAGCCAGAAGTTTTACAATAGCACCAGTGGTGTTATTCAGCAGGTTCTGACCAGTCTGGAGAACTGGTAGCGGAAAGTTTTAATAGTTTGGAGAACTGGAAAATCCCACCTCGGACTGGAGATTTTACAATATCCTTCTACTGCCATGCCCACCAAGCCATGCCCGCACAACTGGTAGTAAAACAATTTGAATCCCACCACTGAATAGCACTTAAACTTATATACCATTTCAGAGTTATTTTCTGTCCTTTCTAAGTAGTTTACAGAGCCAACATATTGCCCACAACAATCTGGGTTCTCATTTTACCAACCTCAGAAGGATGGAAGGCTGAATCAACCTTCAGAATCAACAATCGGAATCAAACTGCTAGCAGTTGGCAGAATTACCCTGCAACACTGCATTCTAACCACTGTGCTCCACGGTTCTTAGACTGGATTTGACAAAATTATATTATTTTTACCTATCGAACATAAAGATTTTCTGGGTCAGCACCATGATTCCATGGGGAAATGTAGTGACAAGATGGTTATGTTGCGGAGTTGCTTGAAACAATTGCATGACATATTTTACCCATCGAGTAAGTTATATGGAAGCAAAGGGGGTCTCTCCCAACTTGTAGAAAGTGAGACATATGGTGAGAAAGGGATTAATTTAAAAAGAAGTTCTACTCACCGAGATGACCTATTAAGAGTGGGGCCGGAAGCATGTCAGCAAATCACTTTGAATGGATGGACGCTCTCTATAGAGTTGAATAGCTGGCCTTGCACAGTGAAGTAGCAGCCTGAGGCAGCAAATTCTGGTAATCATTAGTCCTTGCTTACCCTCACAACTGGCAGAAGTGTTTCCATTTCATAATTCAAGTGCCATTTGAGTAGGGAGGGAAGAAGTACCACTTTGTCTTTCACCTCAGGCAAAATATATTTTTTGGGTCTGATGCTGTAGAATTGAGGTTGTCATAATTTTAAAGGGACAGATGCATAGCAGGTTGGCTACGGCAGATGCTGGCAGAGACATAGTTTAGTTTAGTTTACTTTATTGTTATTGAACCTCATACAACGAAATCAAACACCATCTTCAGTGCACATCATGACCATGAAAATAAACACAAACACACATCCTTCACACTCCACACATTGAATTGAAAATCCCTGACACCACACCAACACTGCACTATACAGTAGAATTCAACAGAGCGACTGCCCTGTCCTTGTTTTTATTATTCTGTACCATCTGCCAGATGGTAATAGTTCAAAAAACGGGTTCCCAATATGAGATGGATCTTGGAGAATGTTTTGAACTTTCTTAAGGCAGCAGGAGCTATAACACTTTTCCAAAGAGGGGATAGGGCAACCAATGATCTTCTGCTAAGTTCTATTCAAAGTTTAATGCCTGGTACGTAATGCAGAGGGTCTTACTTATGCTCTATTATAATGAAGCAGGGGGTGGGTGTACCAGAGTATGGAAGATCATCTCAAAACTTTTAGTCAATAATTAGAATAAAGCTAGAAAATGGGAGACCATGAGTTCTTCCAGCCCTGCATTGGACACAAAGCCAGCTGGGTGACTTTGGGCCAGGCACATTCTCTCAGCCCTAGCAAGGAAACAAGCATTGGCAAACTATGTGAAAAACCTTGCCAAGAAAACTGCAGGGACTTGTCCAGGTACTCTCTGAGAATTGGACATGATTGAATGGAAAAATGCAAAAAAAATGATACCACACTATCTCCATCTTTTCATAAACCATCCCATTGCATTCAGGGGGCATTAGTCTCCAGTATGGGTTTTGGAATTTCAAAATTTCTGCTCAAAAATCAGTCTCACTGAGTTGCGGTGAGATTTTGCTTACACTACCAGACGTCAGTGCCACTGCTCAGGGAGGCATTTACTTCTGTAGCTGCATATAGAGAAGTAGTATTTTAAGCTTCTTTGCATGTCTCAGATTCTTGAACCCATTAGATATTTCCTGTAATGTAAAAATCATGTCTTTTTGCTACTTAACTCTCCACTATTAAGACAGCTATTTAGAAATCTTTTAAATCTGATAAAGCAGACTGTTTTATGTTGTTGGACAAATTACATAAAATACTTCCGTGTGCTCCTTTGTAGCATGGCAAAAAATATCTACACAGTACAAGGTCATTTTCCATTTACATTATCACTGATCCTGCCCAAGGGCTGAATGTGCTAAAAGGTTGTTTGAAATTGGACTGAAATACATCCCAGAATAAAAATAGTCTGCCAGCAGGATTAGAGATTACAGAAAGCTAGTGCTTCTACAAGGAATTTAAATATTAGTTTATTGTCTTCAAAAAAACTTGCAATGGAAATATTAACTGATATACTTATTTTCTAGGTGAATGAAAACATAAAATGACAAGTAATCAACTAGCACAAACTAGCCGAGTATAATAGACTGAATGGCTGGCTATCGGTTATGTATGAGAAGGATTTTGATATACTAAGGAAAAGTAATTCTAAGCAGAAGTCTGCTTGCAGACTTTATTGCAGAATAAAATCAACTATATTTCTTTTAGAACAGAGATGGTCAACTTGGGAACCTTGGCCAGCATGTGGTCTTCAGCCAATTCCACAAAGTCCTCTGTCAGCAATTAGTTCAGATTACTGGTAAATCAGATGTGACCCTTCAATAAAGTTTAATGTCTCGCAGGTGGAAGACAAAGCTATAGGAAAAGGAAGTAGGATCCTTTAGTGGCCTCAATATGCATTATTCTGTGGCAGCAGTTTTTTTTTCCCAGTGAAGATAACAGGAGGATCTGAACATCAACGGGAAATTGTTTTTTTTAATGTTTTATTGAAGAACCTAAGGTTAGAAAGGTAAAAGAAAGAAAAAGGCTGCAAAGAGAAAGAAAAAAAGTACTGACTTTTGACTTTTTCCAGTGCAATAGACTACAAAAATATTGCCTCAACTTTTTTGCTTTACATTACTAAACATTTCAAGCTGTTTCTATAACAACAGAGTTATTCTAATCATCAAAACCTAAAATCACAGTTTTATTTTCTTCAATTTTGAGCAAAAAGTTGAGAAATGGTTTCCAAGTAGAAACAAAGCTTGATAGGTTCTTCTCTTTAATTGAAACAGTAAATTTTGACATCTCTGCCAAGTCCATCTCCTTTACCATCCATTCCTCCATGGTGGGAATTAGTGTGTCTTTTCCATTTTTCTGCATATAAGATTCTTGCCACTGTCAACTTATATAGTAAGAAAGTTCCAAATTTTCTTCCGAGCTTTTCATCAATGGGAAAGATAAATACTAGCTGTGCTCTAAATATGCAGCATACACATCTACTGTTTATTTTGTACTACAGGATTGTTGCTGACCATGCTTCTGGATTATTGAATATGCCTGTCTACCCACATATCAATCTCTTTTCCATCTCTTGTCTGTCTATTATTTAGTTCTTAAAACAAATAGTATCCCATATTTTATTTCAAAATGAGTGCTCATAGCTGATGGTGGAATAGCTCATATGAGCTAATAAAACCAATACAACATTCAGTATCAGATACAATAAATTAATCGAGGGATTGGGAATGTAGAGGGTCTCAACGATGCTTTTTCAAAAGGCAACTGGATTGAGATTTTTTTTCCTTTGAAGAAGTTTTGCTTCTTATCCAAGAAGCTTCATAAATTCTAGATAGCAACAGTAATAGCATTTATTGCTATTATATACCGCTATTATACACTGACTTATATACTGCTTCACAGTGTTTTACAACCCTCTCTAAGTGGTTTACAGCATATTGTCTCCAACAATCTAGTCATCATTTTACCAATTTCGGAAGGATGGAAGACTGAGTCAACCTTGAGCCAGTTAGGTTTGAACTCGTCAGCAGAAGTAGCCTGCAGTACTGCATTCTAACCACTGCGCTACCAGGGCTTATGGCTAGATGAAGCTTCTTGGATGAGAAACAAATGCCGCCTTCTTCCTCAAAGGAAAAAAAAAACAGTCCAGTTGCCTTTTGAAAAAGCACCTTTGAGACAGCTATGACCTGGATGACTGAGAATCTCTATAGATGTCTATAGACTCTATAGGGTCTTCTTCCAAATTTCTATTAGTAGGGAAGAGAAATCACCAAAAAAGGAAATTCCTTAGATGTTGGCTGAAGATCACTTATGGCTGCCTCTTAGTGTCTTCCATCAATAGTAAAAACTAAAATGTAAAACTCAGGTGTATTGGAGAGGTGTATGATGGATCATACACTATCCCAAGAATTGCCATACTGTAGTAGAATAAACAACAGTAGAGTTATGCCATGGACCGGAAGTCCCTTACTTGCAGATTGATTGGTTGAATAACTTTGCTTTTTGCACTAAAGTTAATGGAACATTTTCATCTCATTACATCTGCCTATCCCACTACACGGATACAGCAACCAGCTGTTTCTTTGCAAAATGGAGGAACTGTGCTTCCCACAACTGGCAGTCATCATGAATATAGGCTTGTGTGCCACATGCTGTTCTGTACTGCTAGTACGTAGTGACAGCAAGACAGCACTGGAAAATGTTACCTTCCCCCCCACAACTACCAATTCCCCTCCCCAAGCAGTGCAAAGCTGACCAAGAAAGAAAAATTAGGAGCAAGTTGTGTATGTTTAAACACATTCAAACCATACATAATATACTTCCTTCACATTTTAGGTCATATTTATGCAGAAATATTGACCACTCAAAAGGGTTCACAAACTTTTAGCCACCAATGTATATAATAGCTTTAGTCAGATTCCCACGAACTTCCAAAATCCCAGATCTTTGCAGTCCTTTTCAGGGGTGGAATTCAATTTTTTTCATAATCGGTTCTGTGGGCATGGTTTAGTTGGTGGGCATGGCTTAGTGGGCATGTGATTGGCTGGATGTGACCAACTCAATATCACTCATATTGACGCATCTCCTCACCTGGCCTCTCATGACTGTGGGGATGCTGCAACAGTTGTAAGTGTGAAAAATGATCATAAGTCACTTTTTTCAGTGCTGTTGTAACTTTGAATGGTCACTCCATACAAGCAAAGTACCAGCAAAGGAAGGAAAAATAACTCCAGAAAAGTTCCTGAGACAGGAAGTCCAGTCCTGCCAAGAATGTAAGAAGGGTTAACGGAGAGGCAGTTTCTGCAAGCAACACCAGAATGTTTCCTTCCTGCCTTCCTTACAGGATTAGGCCAGAAATTTCTTCTAACAACTGGTTCTCTAAACTGCTTAGAATGTTAACAACCGGTTCTTGAGAATAGGTGTGAACTGGTAGAATCCCACCCCTAGTCCTTTTGTGGCCATCTGGATTTTTGCAGCTCATTCTGGCAGTCTGAAGTACTGCAACTCTAAGAATATAGTACAGTACATCCAGGGATCCTGGATGGATCAAAAGGGACTTTTGATTAAATGTTGCTTCTGACAATAGGATGATGTCAATAGGAAATTTATAGTGAAGCAGGATATCAAAAAAAGAAATAAATTTGGACAGGCCTCAGGAAAGAGGTTGCAGTGGAATAGCTTAATTCTTCTCTCCGAGGTCACCGGCCTGTGATTAGAATCATTTTCGTGCAATCTTTTCCACACACAAAAAAAGGACCTTGGAAGGTACTGCAACCAGAGCAGAGGAAAGACTTGAATTATTTGAAAGAAAGTATAGTATGAATGTAAGCCCTCTGAAGATTATGGGAGCTCTTTCTGAGTAAACATGAAAAGGAGTGTAACATAACACGTCAATCCAGTATCCAGTTACCAAAAAGGAAAGCCTACACTGACCTCAGATGGACTCTCCTTTGAGGAAACAAGCCTCATATGTCCCTACCTGGCCTTCTATTGCTTCTCCTTCTGTGATGCATAGCTATCCTTCATCTAATATGAGGTACCCAAAAGCTCTTTCTTAAAAAATCCTTTCTGTTTCAGACACACCACCATTTGTCACTCATCAGTTGATGGGAAAATGCCTGCTTGCCCATCCTCTCCAGTCATGGCAAATAGAACTATGGCAATTCAATGCACTTTCACAAATCGTCCCCATCATAACGTAAAATGATGAGTGATTGAAGCCTCCTTCCTCACCTCTTCTGATCCCACTACTAAAATATGGCTTCTCTGAAGGTGATTAAACTAGGAATGAAAACTGAATCATAAAATGAATTCTGTAATCTATTGTTTTGCTCCTGTGCTCTTAATTTGGATGGTTCTTTGAGACTTTACCTGGACTAGATAGAGAAGATGCTTGATGAGGGCCTCTTTCAGCTTTTGCCTTCAGCCCTTAGGAAGGATGGAAGAGGGAATAAAGTTTTAGTGGAAGGGAACATTTATGGCTTCATTTTTTCATATTCCTCCAGTTTGAATAGATTGAGGACTACAAAAAAGTAGCACTTATTGTTGTAATTCTTTTCTGTATTTCTTTCTTCCAGGTATTTTGGATTTTCACTCCAATAACATCCAACTAGCATGCCTTAGTGGCAGTTCTGGAGATATGGTCCAAAAGTTCTAGGGGGTCCCACATTGGTTTCACCTGTTCCATAATAAGCATTCATTTCTGAAATTGTCAATATAGTGCCATTGTCAACAGTATACCGACCAGATGCCCTGTCCAACCTTGCTTTTTGAATGTATAAACAAATTCAAAAAGCAGCTCTCTCATCCATATGTCTAAAAGAACTACTCTGAGCTTTACACACACCACAGAAAATAGAAAATGGATAATTGCAGCCTATCTGTCCAGAAAAAAAAAATGGAAAAGCACCTTCTTCAATTTGCCTTCAAGGAGATGTGTGACTAGACAAGATCATTCTGGCAGCCATTTTGAGAGAGGGCTTATAGCATACCCATATTACCTCATATACACACACTGACCCCAAAAGTTTTGGATTATCTAACTAAATTACCTAAATCTAAGTCTCCCAGAGACATTGGATACAAGATTTAAATAAATTTTATAAATAAATAAAATTGTATAAATAAAAAAGTAAAGCATAAATGGCACACTGCTGAAATTAAAGGAACTGATGCCATGTGTCCTCTGTTTGAGGTAATCCAGACAAGAAGCCAGGACCACGAGTAGTAACACTACTGTATTGTAAGATTACAGGAACAAAATCTTGTGATTCTGAAACCATTTCTCTCCTCCTTTGTCTTTACCTTCCATGGAACAAGGGAAGCACCCTTCTGAAATGCTTTCTCCATGCCCTGTGGGCTGAGGGAACTCTTGTCTGACAATTGCCAGAGCTGCAGCTCTTCCTCCTGTCTCCCAAGGTTATTCTCACAGTGCATCACATTACCTTCTATTACCTTCCTTCCCAATTTTAGATTATTAATCTCTATAATATTCAAACATACTTATTTATATAAGGTAATGAGGTATATGGATATAACAAAAAAGAATGATTATATTATTATTTGTCTATTTATTGGGTTGGATGGAAGTGGGATGGAATATATAGTTTGGATAAATGTGATGAAGGGAAGGGTGTGCATGAAATATATAGGTATATACAACAGTGGCAAAAATCATATTAGAAGGGGTGAAAATAATGGATGATATAAATTAAGATGAATTTGTGGAAAATTAATGGAATGATGTGATTTGATAAAATTTGCAAATATGACAAATAAAAGAATATAAGATTAATGAATATAGAGAATGACTAAGAATAAAGGGAATGATATAAAGCAATGCCATGACAATATAAAAAGGGAAATTGGTAAGAGATAATGATGTAAAATTAGACAAGAAAGTTGTACCTGAGATTATGGTCATGTTTAATTTAAAATGAAAGACTCGGTCCCACTGCACTTATGGATGCAAAGAGGATGTAAAATGTTAAAAAAAGCTTGCCATCCATTGGAAAACGCTATGAGGAGGGAGGAGGAGGAGACTATGAACTCTTTCCACACAGTCTCCATTGATATATAGTGGGAGAGGCTCTGCTTTGCATCTTCTGAAATCTATAATCAATTCTTTGATCTTTTTGATGTTCAGGGCAAGGTTATGACTCTTGCACCACAAGACCAGTTTGAGAACCTCTGACCTATAGGCCGTCTAGTCTTCTCCTCATATGAGTCCCATCAACGTGGTGTCGTCTGCAAATTTTATTATAGAGTTAGTGGGACAAGAGGGAGTGCAGTTGTCGGTGTAGAGTAAATACAAAAGAGGGCTCAGCACACAATCCTGAGGACAGCCAGTGGGAAAATAGTTGCCATCCTAACAGATTGGGGTCTGTTAGTAAGAAAGTCCTTTATCCAACAGCAGATGTGAGAGTAGAGGCCCATTTCTAGCAACTTTTTAATCAGCATATCTGGAATGATGGTATTAAAAGCTGAGTTGTAATCAACAAAAAGCATCCTTACATAACTCCCACTATGCTCCAGATGGTTCAGTGCAATGTGGAGAGCCATGGCAATAGCATCCTCTGTGGATCTGTTATTCCAACAGGCAAACTGGTATGGGTCAAGGTTTGATGGGAGGCAGTTCTGTATATATTTTAAGACCAGTCTTTCTAAACACTTCATAATTATGGGTCTGAGAGCTACTGGTCTATAGTCATTTAAAGTATCAGGAGAGGGCTTTTTGCGAACTGGAATAATAAGTTTTGAGACAAGATGGAACAATGGCTTGTGTAAAAAAAAGATTAAAAATATTTGTAAACACACCTGCGAACTGGTTAGCACATGCTTTGAGTACCTTCCCAGTATCTTCCATTAGACCAGACATACCCAATTTCTGTAACTATTCTTGGTATGTTTTATCCTCCAGTCCACTAATTATTCTTGTTGCTCCCCTCTGCAATCTTACAGGAGCTTCTAACACTATAGATTAATAGCAAAGGTATTGTAAGGGACCAAGGTGGTTCAAAATAATTCAATAATAAATAATTAATTGCAATCCTAACACATTCTACAAGAATCTGAACTACTAACAGTCAAAGCAAATTGGTGGTAGAGAAGAATCAACAGAATTCAAGGAGGGTTGGACTCTTTGGAGCATGAAGGGAGTCCAGACTGATGATGTGTTTGACCCTTCCTTCAAGCTCAGCCTAGTCATCTCTTACAGATATTTTCCCACGATTAACTCTATTCCTTCACCCATCACCTGCAAAGGCATTAACCATACATGATGGGACTTGTACTCTAAAGAAACTGGGAGTTACCAGGTCTGAAAAGAAGAGTGTATATCATGATAAATTCACCATAGAAGAGATGAGGTAAGAGATTCCCATTCTCCATGAATGGAGAAAATAAAATTAAGTGTTTATGTTACCTTGGAGTTGGAAAAAGGCAGAAAGAAGGTAGAAGAGCATCCTGGGAGATCTGGTCTTGGGTTGAGGGATCTAGCAGAGGCTTAACGTGGCAAGTATGATCTTCTACAAGACGCTCTTCTTGAAAATGTGGGCCTTCTGGGAGCATCTGCAATCGGGGAATTAAAATCCCATCACAGCGTTTCTGCAAAAGAATGGTTGAAAATGGAAGATCTTGTCAATTATTTTCGTGGCTTTTAATTGAGTCACCCATGGGATGCTACAAATGGTCATAAATGACCTGTGTTGCTGAGTGCCCACAAGGTGGTCACGTGATCATAAGGGGGAACCATCAGAACTTCCAATCTGGGTCGTAACTTTCTTTTTTTGCTCGTTCGTAATCTTGAATAGAATTAGAATGGAATTCTTTATTGGCCAAGTGTGATTGGACACACAAGGAATTTGTCTTGGTGCAAATGCTCTCAGTGTACATAAAAAGAAAAGATACATTCATCAAGAGTCAAGAATCATCAGGTACAACACTTAATGATAGTCATAGGGTACAATCAGCAATCAAATCATACTAGGAAACAGTCCATATAAATCGTAAGGATACAAGCGACAAAGTTACAGTCCTACAGTCACAAGTGGGAGGGGATGGGTGATAAGGAATGATGAGAAGATTAATAGTAATAGTAGTGCAGACTTTGTAAATAGTTCAACAGTGTTGAGGGAATTATTTGTTTATCAGAGTGATGGCATTTGGGGAAAAACTGTCCTTGCGTCTAGTTGTTCTGCTGCGCAGGGCTCTATAGCATCATTTTGAGGGTATGAGTTGAAACAGTTTATGTCTGGGATGTGAGGAATCTGTAAGTATTTTCACAGGCCCCTTTTTGACTCGTGCAGGATGCAGGTCCTCGATGGAAGGCAGGTTGGTAGCAATTGTTTTTTTCTGCAGAACCGTTGCTAACAGACCAGTTGGGAATCAAGGACCACCTGTATCTTAAATTTTATTTTAGCCCAGAATTTGAGCAGGTAAGATTACATTTCACAAACTTCAATTCATAACTTTTGTTTTTCCGTAGGAGAAGAGCTGGCAAACTTGGGATTGGAATGAAAAGGGGGAATCAGCCTAGCATCTTTACGTAGTCACAAGCAAACTAAGTCTAGCACCCCTTGAGTGCCATTGGCCCTTATCTTAACCAGGTTTCCACCGTTAGTTGAGAAGATTCCTGTTCCATAAGCTTTAGCAATAAATCAGTCTAATAATTGAACCTTCATGTGTGGACCTGGTCTTTGGCGCCTGACATTTTCTTTTCTTTTTTCTTTTTCTTTTTTCTGGATTAAAATTTGAAGCTCGTTTCAAAACACAATAATATATTCCAGATCACTTCCAAATAAGGCTGTTTATCTGCTGTTAGCTGCTGCAGCACAGACTAAATTGTAGCCAGCAGCCCAGCCCAATCCACCAGCGTTTCTCTTTCTCTCCATGGCATCACCATTGAAATGTTGGCAAAAAAGGGTCAGAACCAAGGCTCAGTTCCCCCCCAAGAAGTAGGGAGCTTTCTTTACATATAAACCTGCATAAAATCTGCACCAGAATTCTTGTATCAAAATGAGCTGGAGACACCCCTGTATTTTATTTTATTTTTTTAAGGCAAGGAAATAAGCAATATGAAATCTTCAGTACCCAGCATCTAATGTGTGGCAAGAAGGTTAATGCAAACCACAGGTTTCTTTTTAAGAACTCAAATGCCAAAAACAAAAACGGTTTCCCCATTTGGGGCCTGAGTCAGTCGTGCACAGAATGACCACCCTGGTCCAAATGAAGTTGTGCAGTTTAAGCAGAAACAGACAAAGGAACCGTTTCCAGGCATTGTTATTCTTCTTTCTCTCCTTTCCCAGTGAGACAAGGAAGGTTTCCACTAAGTGCAACGAAATCCTTCTAAAGAAGCTCAATTTGGAGACAATTAAAATCTGAAATGAACCAGGACAAAGACAGCACGCCAGACAGAAGTCATAGGCAAACTGGGTTTCATTTGTTTTGGATGGGAAAAAGAAACAACAAAAAAGGATTTTCCAGCCCATAATGAGGAGTTGCACTCCATTTTTTCCCCCATCTGTCTTGATGTTCATCCTGATACACAATTCTATTTTCTGTGCAGAGAAGCAGGAATAGTGTAATAGTCAAGGCATAAGGCTAGAAATCAGGAGATGGACAATTCTACTTCTGCCTTAGGCATGAAAGCCAGTTGGGTGACTTTGGGCCGATTACCAGGAGACAGTGAGTTCTAGTCCCCCCCCTTAGACAAGAAATCCAGCTGGGTGACCTCTTCAGCCAGTCCCTCTCTTTCAATCCAAGCCACCCCACATGGTTGTTGTTGTGAGGAAAGTAGGAGGAGGAAGGAGTATCAGGTGTGTTCACTGCCTTGAGCCAGATTCACTTAACAACCGGGTGACTAATTTCACAACTGCAGTGATTCACTTAACCAACGGGGTAAGCAAAGTTGTAAAATGGGGCAAAGCAAATTCCTTACTTAACAACATAACATTTGGGCTCAATTGTGGTCGTAAGTCGAGGACTACCTGTAATTTCCCCCCCCCTTCACCTCCCACTTCTCCAAGCCTTGGGCCCAAGAGATCATTGCAACTATGCTAAGAGGCAGGTCCTGTGTCCTTGAAACACTCCCAGCTTCCCATGGGAAAGAAACCCAAGGAATGTGTGGGAGAACAGAGTAGATAACCAGCAGTTAGCATATCTCAAGATTGGGATATTTATTTCTGAGCAGCAAATTACAAACTGTTTCTTCTTCAGCTGAACTGCACAGTCTGTTTTCCTAAATATAGTTTTACACCTAAAAGAAAAGCAGAAAGCCGTAGGAAAACCCAAAGGGGATATTTCCGAATAACTGGAAATGATTAGAATCAAGACACAAATAGAATCTAAAAGGCAGATTTAGAAGTTAAGATAAAAGGTTTAAAGCCAGTCAGGAATGCATAAGATTTACTGGAAGATATTTCAACCAGAATAGGTTTCCCACTTTGACTCAAACCGTTGCAGTTTTATAGTTTGACTTAGTATTTTATGATGTGTTGCCTGTGTTTATTTATTTGTTTATCAAATGTCTATTATGCCCATCACACTTGCATGACTCTGGCAGTTTACAAATAAAACAGTAAAAACATATAAACATTCTTAAAGATCCATCTCATCCTGGGCAGCCCTATTTTCTTTTTTTAACTATTACCGTCTGGCAGACAGACAATAAAAACAAGGACAAATAGGCTGAAAAACAGCTTCTACCCCACAGCAGTAATTATACTGAATTCTACTGTATAGTGCAATATTAATGCAATATCATGGGTTTTCAATACAATTGTATAGAATGTGAAAGGGTGTGTGTTTTTGTTTTATTTTATTTTTATGTATTATGTACACTGAAGATGGCATTTAATTTCATTGTACGAGGTGCAATGACAATAAAGTAAAGTAACTAACTAAACACCATTGTTAAAAAACAAAGTGAAAAAAAACAGATTAAAACAAAGTTATTTATTTTCTTTATAAAATATATTGGTTGGCTATCTTATCACAGACTTCAAAAAGGACAATTGCAATGTTAAAAAAAATACTAATATTTAGTTTCCCAGAGCAATATATTGAATTATTCATAATTAACCAATGGCATGCTGGAAAATGATAACTTCCTAGACATTTTTAACCTGTTTTGTGAACTTATTTTATGTGTTACTTGTTTAATCCCTCTGTGGGATTAATCTGTGCTGTTTATGAGTCGTCTGTAAAATGTTAAATGTAGCGTTTCTCAATCTTGACAGTTTCAAGATGTGTGGGCTTGTTAAATCCCACATAGCTTCAGGTTGACAAGGTGAGAAAAGAAAGAAGAAAGCACACCAACAGCAGTTCAGCAATGGAGCTAGAACATGGAATCTAGAATAAAAAGGTTGAAAGAAGAGGTCTTTTAGTCCCACACCCTGCTTGAGAAGAACACATACCATTTCAGACAGGGGTGGGATTCAAATTTTTAACAACTGGTTCTGTGGGCATGGCTTAGGTTGTGGTCATGGCTTGGTGGTCATGTTATTGGCTGGGTGTGGCCAACTCAATATCACTCACATCGAGGCATGCATCTCCTTCCCTGGCCTCTCATGACTGTGGGGATGCTGCAACAGTCATAAGTGTGAAAATGGTCATAAGTCACTTTTTTCAGTGCCATTGTAACTTTGAATGGTCCCTCCACACAAGCGAAGTGCCAGCAAAGGAGAGGAAAAAAACTCCAGAGAGGTTCCTGAGACAGGAAGTCCAGTCCTGCCAAGAATGTAATAAGGGTTAACGGAGAGACAGTTTTTGTAAGCAACACCAGAATGTTTCCTTCCTTCCTTCCTTACAGGATGAGGCCAGTAATTTCTTCTAGCAACTGGTTCTCCGAACTGCTTAGAATGTTAACAGCCGGTTCTAGCGAATAGGTGCAAACTGGAAGAATCCCACCCCTGATTTCAGACAAATAGTTATCTGGTTTCTTCTTAAAAACTTCCAGTGTTGGAGCATTCACAACTTCTGGAAGCAAGCCATTCCACGGATTAATTGTTCTCACTGTCAGGAAATGTCTCCTTAATTCTCGATTGGCTTTCTCCTTGATAAGTTTGCAATCTGTTCCTTCTTGTCCTGCGCTCAGGTACTTTGGAGAATAGGTTGAGCCCCTCTTCTCTGTGATAGCCCCCCAAGTACTGGAACACAGCTGTCAATATGTCCCCTCTAATACCTCCCAGCTATTGACTGAATTTCTGTAAAAGCTACAGTCTATCATAGAAGAAAACCCCAATTGCATCACCCTAGTTTTTCTCTTCCATAGGCTAAACATATCTAGTTTCCTTAACCCAGGGGTCCCCAAACATGGCAACTTTAAGACTTGTGGACTTCAACTCCCAGAATTCCTCAGCCAGCTGGCTGGAGAATTCTGGGAGTTGAAGTCCACAACTCTTAATGTTGCCAAGTTTGGAGACCTCTGCCTTAGCTGTTCACCCGGGGGGGGGGGGATTCTACCAGTTCAGACCAGTTCGGTCGAACCAGACATTAAGTTTTCATCTGGTTCACTGAACTGGTATTTCAACCGACTGGCTGGCCCAGCCCCACCCCTCCCACCCCTCCCCTCCCTGGAGTCTCCACATGGCCTGTTTTGCATGCAGGTAAAGTGCAGGGTCCATGCTGAGACTCTGGGAGGGAGGAAACAGAAGTCCAGAAATGGGCCTGTTTCCAGCTTCTGGGGGGGCTCCAGAGCCTGGGGGAAGCTGTTTTCACCCTCCCAGAGGCCCGGGCGAAGCCTCTGGACCCTGGGAAAGGTGAAAAATGGCCCTCCTGGAAGTTCCAGTAGGCCACACTCACCCAGCAGCCAGGCAGTGAGCCAGTTGCTGGGATTTTTGAATCCCACCCATGTGCTCATCATATTAATTTAGCCTCCAGACCCATTATCATCTTTATGGATTTAGTCAGGGGGAGATCCAGATGGGTTCATTCTCACCCATGAAAGCTCAGGAGATCTGGGGAACATCAAAATCTCCCAGGTCTATTTTTCCTGTAGGGATAAAACATGAATTCTGCCTTGAACAGCCAGAGGTGTATTAAAAATATTATTGTTATTGTTCTTCTGATGACGATGATGCTCCCCTATCTTTCCCTTAAGGAAACAAAAAACAACTAAATATAATCAAAAGAAATGTAATAATGTATTATTTGGGGAAAACAAAACAAAATAAAGCAGTAATGCTTACCCTTTGTAACTGTAATCTACAGCTGGCAGGAAGGTATTAAGAAAGAATGAAAAAAATCAGTTTCCTCAACAGTTATAGCCAAGATTGGCATGGGAGACTTCACAGTTGCATCCTTTGTGAAGCCAAACATTTTACACCCACCTAATCAAAACTGAAATCTTTGCTCGGTGCAATGGGGAATGTGCCGTTTCCATTGGAGGTGAGAAAGACATAGAGGTACCAAGCAAATCAAATGCACCAAACGAAGGAACGAGTTCACATCAGCACCACCAGCTATCAAAGGGTGCGAGAAAAGCTTTCGCAGAGGAGAGTGTGGATAGGAAGATGAAGGTTGTGGTGTTTTCTGCCACAAGTTGGGCTTTCTTCATCTAGGGCATGATGTTGAGAAACATTGTGGAGCCCTTTGAAAGAGAAAGAGATTGTCGGAATTTTGGAAAATTTGGAATTTATTTTTCTTGGGCAGTTGGGCTGAAAGTACCAAATCAACCAAGGCAAGCTAAAAACAGCAGATCTAATCCCAAACAAAAATCCACCTGCATCTTCTGCATCTCTGCCTCTGAAGTCCCAAGACAGGACTTGTTAGAAAATTAAAAAAGGTAAGAAATACACTCAGGAACAATCAACAACACTGTGATATCTTCCAAAGACAGACAATCAAAATTGAAATGGGAGAGAATGAGAAGAGGAAAGAAGGACAAATCAAAGGATAAGTAATATAAACACAGTTTTCTTTCCATAGGCTGCAACAGAATCCTCCAAAGTTGGCAACTTTTAAGACTTGTGGATTTTAGCTCCCAGAATTCCATGGCTGGCTAAGAAATTCTGGAAGTTCAGGTCCAGAAGTCTTACAGTTGCCAGGTTTGGAGAATTCTGCTATAGCCTATACCTAGGCTACAGTGTAGTTCAGCTCCATAGCCACACAAAAAACCAAGAAACAGTTGACATGAAGATTGAGTTTCTTCCTCAACATCCAAACATCTTGGGAGAACATGATTTAGACTTCTGAGCAGCATAAAACTTTGCCTTGAACTTGCCACTTCTTTCATGGCTCCTGGAGGTAGAAGATCTTTATAGGACTTCTCCACCCAACCATAAACCAATTGAATGGGTTCAGAGGTATTTCTCAAGAACAGTTCTCCATTCCTCCACTCACAATAGAATTCCCTATGCCTCCATAATCTAGAACTGCAGTGCCTGAAATCCAATCTAAGCATAGTTTCATAAAATTGTCTGCTACAACATATTGCCTGTCAACGTCTTCCGCAGCCTCAACCACAATAATACACAGGCAAACAACCAATACAAACTCGAGATAAACCACTCCAAATTCAATTGCAGAAAATACGACTTCAGCCAGAGGGATCAACGCCTGGAATGCCCTACCCGACTCCGTGGTTACAGCCTCAACCCCTCACAGCTTCAACTTCAAACTGTCTACTGTGGACCTCACCCCATTCCTAAGAGGTCCTTAAAGGGGGTGTGCATAAGCGCATCAGCATGCCTACCATCCCTGTCTTACTGTCCCCATTTATCTGTATTTACTCCCTTTGTTCATACTTATACTTGTTATCTTGCATGTGTTTGATAAACAGACAAACAAATAAAAAGGCTGAGGCAGGATAGTTCAAATAATGCAGTTGCAGAGCTCCACAATCTTTCAAAGCCTAAGTTGTTGGAATGTCTCTGTGAAACTGTTAAGCTCGGAAGTTCCTCCTGACATTTAATATTTATGACCCTTTCAAGCTGTTATTCCTACACTGCAGGTACATCCCCAGGAGGGGTCCCCCCCCCCCAAAAAAAGAAAGAAATTTACTCTGGTGGCTGCAACAATGCAACTGAAGTTGTGCCTCTTTTTAATGGGTGTCCCAGTGCACTAAAAACAGGATTTCAATTTCATGATCATTATCTACCTTTTTTATTATTTTTCCCACCTTCCCTATAGATGCCCCTGGCTGCAGAAAATCACCACTGAACATCTTTTGGAGACCCACTTCAAGTACTTGAAAACTACTCCCACTTGTTTCCCAACAAAAGCTTTCTCATTCCTTCAGCTTCTTCTCTTGAGACTTACTTTCCAGTTTCCTGATCATCTTCACTGCCTTCACTTCTGTATCCGTTCCCGTTTATTTGAACGTGGCTCAGAATGGTGCTTCAAGAACCAGACTCAACTGAAGTCTCAACAATATGCCATACAGCGAAGGGATTACCTGAAAAGTTGGTCTTTTTAGCTAATGGAAGCAACTGGCTTTGCCTCAACTTCTGCCTTTTGTCTGAATCACCCACAATCAGCTGATGATGATAAAACTGGGTTACAGAAAACCAGTTACTGCAACAGTATCACACACCGGACATTCCTGTTTTACATAAGAGCTTATCAGCTCATGGACCAGATGCATCTTAGCCTACTTTGGGCTACCACATGACGGGTTATGAAAGCTGGAAGGAAATTCACTTTGGAGCTGATTTTTGTTGCTGTTGAAGTCTACTTCCTTTCTAGGCTTTTCTCGTAATGTTATTATCTCAAAAATAAATTTTGTACAAGAAAAATTGTACCATGATGACTGTAGGGAAAAAAAACGTGGGGAATGAGAAATGAGAAAAGAAAGATCACAGAATAACAGAGTTGGGACCTTGGAGGCCTTCTACTCCAACCCTCTGCTTGACCAGGAGTCCTTGTACCATTCTGGGCAAATGCTTGTCCAGTCTCTTTTTGAAAGTCTCCAATGTTGGAGCATCCACAACTTCTGGAGGCAAGCTGTTCCACTGGTTAATTGTTCTGTCAGGAAATTTCTCCTTGGTGCCACCATAGGTCTCCTTGATTAATTTCCATCCATGGCTTGATGGCTTGATCTGCCAGATGAGATACTATGGCAAGGAGGGGGAAGCTAATGGAACATTATAGCAGAGAAGAATTGCTATTTGGGGGCCAACAAAAATTCTCAGTTTCACCTGACTTGAAAAACCTGTTTTATTTCAAAAGCTGAAATAGGAATCTGTCTAACCACAAAACATTCTATTCACTGTTTCTCAACCTTAGCAACTTTAAGACATTCTGGATTTCATACTGGCTGAGGAATTTTGGGAGTTGAAGTCCAGACATCTTAAAATGTTTAAAGTTGAGAAACACTGACTTAAGAGTATTGCCTTTGGCCCTAGGAAGATAGAGAAGCAAAAGTCCACCTTTCCTGAATACATGTATAAATATCCAAGGGGCAGAGTTGAAGGACATCAAAACAACCCAGTTAAATTTCTTTTTTCTTTTCCCTTAGGCAGGGATTAACTAGGAGCTCTTGTGGTGCAGTGATTAGAATGCAGTGTTGCAGGGTGACTCTGCCAACTGCTAGGAGTTCGATTATCACCGGCTTGGCTCAGCCTTCCATCCTTCCGAGGTCGGTAAAATGTGGACCCAACTTGTTGGAGACAGTACTCAGACTCTGCAAACCATCCAGAGAGGGCTGTAAAATACTGTAAAGCAGTAAATAGGGGTGAGATGATGAGAATCCCCCAAGTCTGAACATGTTCACTTTATACTCTGTTCCCAGAGGAAAACAGCAGGCTGATCTAGCAACTCAACATTAAGTGCTCCAGTGACATCATTGTGAAAAATTGAAGCTCGGTGGTAAAGCTTGATATGATTCAGTCTCGAGCAGTTCCCAAATCTGGGAAATACAGGTAAATCTCGACTAACAGTTCAGTTAGTGACTATTCACATTGCCATGGTCACGTGATCAAAATTTACACACCTGGCACTCTTACTATGGTTTTCCTATAAAGATTCTCAGTCCTCCAGGTCATGGTTGTCCCAAAGGTGCTTTTTCAACGGGCTACTGGACTTTCTGGTTTTTCTTTGAAGATGTGTTGCTTCTCATCCAAGAAGCTTCTTCAGCTCTGACTGGATGGTGGAGAATAGAAGGACTCTCAGAAAAATTGCAGGCTATTGGAACCAGAGGGATATGGTGGCTCAGTGGCTAAAATGCTTAGCTTATCGATAAGAAAAGTCGGAAGTTCGGTGGTTCAAATCCCTAGCACCCGCGTAATGGAGTGAGCTTGTCCCAGCTTCTGCCAACCTAGCAGTTCAAAAGCATGTAAAAATGCAAGTAGAAAAATAGGGGCCCCTTTTGGTGGGAAAGGAACAATGTTCAGTGTGCCTTCAGCATTTAGTCCTGCCAACCCACATGACCACGGAGACATCTTCGGACAGCACTGGCTCTTCGACTTTGAAATGGAGATGAGCAGCACCTCCTAGAGCCAGAAATGACAAGCACATATATGCAAGGGGAACTTTTACCTTTATAGGAACCATTTGCACTCCAGTTTGAGATGCAGACAACCCAGAGTCAACCCCAACAGCCTGCACCTGTCTCCAACAGGGAAGGGACACAGGGCAGAAAAACATTCCACAGAAAGTACGACTCAAACTTCTCAATGAAAGAAGCTCCAAGTGGCCTCAAAGACACAAATGACCAGCTGTTTGCAAACAGTATAAATCCTCCCATTCCCCACCATCTAGTCAGAGCTGAAGAAGCTTCTTGGATGAGAAGTGAAATGTCTTCAAAGAAAAACAAGAGAGTCATTGTCAACAGCATATAAAGAGAATTTGTATAAGATGTTTTATAGGTGGCATCTGCCCCCAGCAAGAATAGCAAAGATGTTCAAAGATAAATCGATGAAGTGTTGGAAATGTCATCAGATACCTGGATCGTACCTCCATATGTGGTGGACATGTGTGGAAGCTAAAGATATTGGACTAAAATAACACATGGCTGGAAAAAATGACAAAACAGTATAACAGATTTAAAACCAGAGATATTTTCATTGGGAATTTTACCTGAAGGTTTCAACAGAGAATTGACATATTTGATTATTAATGTTTTAACTGAAGCTAGAATAGTATTTGCTCAAAATTGGAAAAATGGGAAAATTCCAATGGAGGAGGAGGTGATTAAAAAAATAATGCAATGTGCAGAAATGAGTAGATTAGCAATTAGAGAGCAAGAAGAAAAAGAGTATTTATATGATTTGGGATTTATTTTATCAATGGCTAGACAGAAAAGTAGGAAACTGAAGCACAATAGAATAGCAACGATATGTTACAACTGATTATTTTGGAATAAATTACAACATGAACAAAAATTAGTAAGAATTGAGATTTGCTCTAAAGGATAATATGGATTTGAAATTAAAGTCTGAGGATGGCGTAACAATAATATAATATGACATGGAAAGTTAATTAATGTAATATGGATGTAAAAATAGGACGACTATAGAGATTGTGCACAAGAAATATGTACCAACCGACGCACTGTATAACTGTAAGAAGGTTTTATTTGTTGTTTTATGCTTTTGTTTGTTGTTAAAAATAAAAAAAAACATTTTATAAAAGGAAAAACAAGAAAATCCAGTTGCCTCTTGAAAAAAGCACTTTTGGGATTTATGATGGTTGCAGTATCCGAAGGTCTGTGTGATCACCATTTCAACCAGCTTCCAACAAGAGAAGTCAATGGGGGAAGCCAGATTCACTTAATGATGAAATGATTCACTTAACTGCACTGCTTCACTAAACAATGGTGGCAAAAAAGATTGTAAAATCTTTTTTGCTTAACAATGGAAATACTGGTCTCAATTGTGGCTGTAAGTCAAGGACTATCTATATTGGGGAAAAGTCTCTAACAACTACACATTTTCCATCACCTCCTGTACATCTGGGAAAATCAACTCCAATTCAGTCAGGATTGGAGGCTGGAGATTTGAGAGAGCAAAATATTTTACTCTAATTCCTTCTGAATTCAAGCTTAAACCTGAGATAGGATTGGTTCCAGAGGCTATGAGAATGAGAACATCTGAAAATGCCTGCAGCTGTTTCATTGCTTGGCAGAACCAAATGAAAATACCGACGATGTAGATTGCTCAGAGGACATTAATCTTACCAAGTTTCAACGTGACATCTTCAAATATTTATTCATCCCAATAAATATTTGAAGTATTTGCCCACTCCTGCTTTATGACAGATAATAGGGATGAGTTAAAGAGAAGCAGCAGCAGCAGCTTTAGAAATATCCAGAAAAACCTCAGGTTGCAGGGACCGACAGATTGTCGATGGATTCCTTTTCAACTTAAAAGTTAAAATGAACACAAAGTTCAAAAAGCTTTTCCTCGATGGGGGAGGAATGACCACTGATCGCCTTTCAAAGTGGTGGGGCTTGGCTGCCCCTGATACCTGGACTTGCTGTGGCACCAGGAAGGCTGACCTAGATGGGGGCCTGGCAGGAGGTGGTTATTCAGCAGGTTCTGATGGGTTCTGGAGAACCGGGAGCGGAAATTTTGAGTAGTTTGGAGAACCAGCCAATCCCACCTCTGACTCGCCCCACTGACCCCACCTATTCTCTGCCTCCCGAGTCCCAGTTGATCGGCTGGGTCTTCTTTTGATGCCCTGCTGGAGCTGGAAAACAGGTTAGTGGGGTGGGGAGGGAATGGGATTTTGCAGTAACCTTCCCCCAGGAGTCAGGAGGGAATGCAGATTTTGCAGTATCCTTCCACTGCCATGCCCACCAAGCCACGCCCACGGAACCAGTAGTAAAAAAAAAATTGAATGCCATCACTGGGCCTGGCCTCCCCCAGGAGGAACCTTCTAATCCTGGCCAGGCTCGGCTACATGAGAACTACACCCTGTTGTGCTGAATCAACAAAATAAAAGAATAACAGCATTATTGTAGGAAGTGCACCCCCCTACTCCTTGTTGAATGCAATATTTTGGGAAATATTAAAAAGATAGGATAAAATATTCCCCCTAAAGGAGAAATGAAAAAATATGAAGGGAGGCAGCAACCAGCCCCAGTTTCCCTGCCCCAAGCAGAAACTGAGGAAGCCAGCTTTTAGAACTGCGGATTTGGTAATCCATTAGAGAGACTGGGTCAAGACAGAAACTCAGATAAGCAACAAACAAAGGGTTGACAAAATTAGCTCAGACAAACACCTCTTTTGCCTATAGAGCCAGATATGACCCCTACATGATCCCCATGGGAATCCAGAAGGTATAAAAACTACCCACTCTAAACTCCATTTTGTCAGCTGTCTCTGAATCTCATGTAGTTGGTGGTTCTGCTTCATCAATAAAATAAGCCTTTCTTTCCTATCAGCCTCCAGCCTCCATTTTATTTGCCTTTTCTCCCAGCTTGGACCTGGACCTTGATATTTCTTCCAACAGAAGGGGCCTTGGAGGTCTTTTAGTCTAACTCCTGCTCAGGCAGGAGACCCTATACCTATATTGGGCAGATGGCTATCCAATCTCTTCTTTAAAAACCTCCAGTGATGAAAAACGAGGAAATGTTCACAGAAGAAATAATTTTAAAAATATTAGACTGTGCAGAAATGGACAGACTAACATTGAAGGTAAAAGAAAAAGAAGTCACAGAATATTTTCGAACTTGGGACTTGTTTTATCAATGGTTGGATAATAGAGGTAGGAACTAGGAGTTTAATAATGTCATGTAAACAAATTGACTCACTGTTCACTAAGTACTTATTGTATATATAAAGAGAAAATATATACTTTTTTAAAAAAAATGGGAAATTGGTTCCTTTGTACTCTTATATGTCACACAGCTCAAAATAAAACAGTACATCACTCCTAGGGAAGCAACATGTAAATATGTGGTTACAAGTGGAAGACTTTTCTAAGCAGCAGTCAACTAGCAGCTAAGGAAGAGAAATATAGAATGTTGCTTTGTAATCAAAAATAACCTATTTCTTCCTTTTCTGAATATGCCTTGGCTTCTTTCAAAAAAAAATTGACTGCTTTAATTTCTGAAGTTTCAACAAGATAATTTCTTTTTCAGAGCAGCAGCTCTGGATCAATCAGAAGCCATTTCACTGGTTAATTGTTCTCAAATGTCAGGAAATGTTTCCTTAGTTCTTGGTAGTCTGTATTAATTATGATTCTGCATTATTTAGTTAGCAGAAACTGAACAAAGACTGATTCAGTGGGATCCCATGCCATAAAGAAAGTGGCATTCATAATCTTACCAACCCAATCTTTAAAAAACCCAAACATTTGGAACCAGGCCGATGGGTGTTAGTCTGAAACTCACTTCCCTCATTGTGAGAACAATTAATCAAGGGAACAGCTTGCCTCCTGGAGCTGCTAGTGCTCCATCACTGGAGGTTGTCAAAATTAAACTGGACAACCATTTGACCAAAATGGTATAGGGTCACCTGCCTTGAGCAGCGGGCTAGATTAGAAGATCTCCCAGGTACCTTCCAATCCTATAATTCAGTGTTCTAATATTCTATTGTTGAGAGATTTCAACCAGCTTTGACTAAGCACATTGTAAAAGTTTGCTTCCAGATCCAATCCAAGGTATTAGTTTTGACCTATAAATCCCCATGTGGCATGGGGCCAGTTATTTGAGGGGGTTTATCGGGGATTACATTTACTTATTGATTGATTGATTTGACTTGCCAATTGCTTACAAGGTAATAGGTATAAGTATTGTCCCATTAGATCAAGTAGGAGAAAATTGGTGGATCCCATCTGCAATGGAGTTTATTTATTATTTGTTTATTTGTTTTGTTTTGTTTGTCAAGCATGTATGAGAAAATAAGCATAAGTTTGAACATAATATATAAACATATAAGTATAAACAGGTATCAGTGTATATCTAATAAATGAGTACGAATAAATGGGAACAGTAGGATGGGGTGATAGGCAAGATGGTACGCTTATGCACGGCCCCTTTAAGGACCTGTTAAGAATGGGGTGAGGTCCACAGTAGATAGTTTGAGGTTGAAATTTTGGGGCTTTGAGGATGTGACAACAGAGTCAGGTAGTGAGTTCCAGGCAATGACCACTCTGTTGCTGAAGTCATATTTTCTACAATCGAATTTGGAGCAGTTTACTTTGAGTTTGTATCTATTGTTTGCCCGTGTAATATTGAGGTTGAAGTTGAGTTCCATCTGATGGAACCCAGGAGGGGAGAGGTTCGCCCCAACCCTCATGGCTTTCTGAAAACCCTCAGAACATGGTTTTATTTTCATCAGACCTGGGAATCCCCTGACAGCAGAGATCCTACCCATTGGCTGACCACGTATAGCATCTTCATCAATCTTAATATTAATTAATGATTAATATTAATCTTAATCAATCTTAGCCTTTTTAATTAATTCAATTGCTTTAAAAGCTTTTATAATATGGTTAAATTGTTGGTTTTTTTATACATGGCCCAGAATCTCCTTGGTTGAGATTGACAGCCATATGAATGCGATAGGTTGACTATATGTTTAATTTTACAAGTCTTAACAGCAGCGAGGAATATATACACACAATACTGAAAAAATGAAGAAAACACCATGTGACGAAGGGATAATTAGGAAAATAGTAGATTCTGCAGAAATGGATAAACTTACATTGAAAATTAAACAGAAAGAAGGCATAGAATATCAAACATGGAATTTATTTTACCAGTGGTTGGAAAAAAGGGATGGAGATTAAGTATGTAATCTGTATTTTTAAGCAAATTAAATAGCCAGACAACACAATGATTATTAAGCACTAACAAATGTAAATGATAGAACATTAATAAAATTTATATTAAAAAAAATAAATCTGGTAGGTTAATTCATTAAATGGTTCAGCCCGCAAAGGAGAGCCAACTTGGTGTGGCGGTGAAGATGTTTGGCTAGAAACCAGGAGGCTGTGAGTTCTAGTCCTGCCAACCGAGAGACCTTGTGCCTCACAGTGACTCATACTCAGCCCTAGAAAGATGACAACAGAGTAAAACTACTTCTCGTTCAGTGGTAAGAAAACTGCACAGAACTGACCAGGAATCAAGGTTGACTCAAAGAGAGAGTTACTTTACTGTAATGACTTAAAGGAACCAGATTAGAAATGAAGACCTTGACTTCTAGTCTTGTCTAAGACATGCATCCAGCTGTGACGAACCTCTGGCCCACGACTCACTCTCAGCCCTAGGAAGTCAGTAATGGCAAACTGCTTACAAAAATCTTACAAAAGACTGACTCCTATAGGTGTAATGGCCCAGAAGTGAAGATGTTCAATTAGAATATAGCCAAGAAGTCTACATTTTAGTCTTCCCTTAGCCAGGAAAATTCCAGAATGGGGAAGGCTTAGGGCCATTCTTTCCCCTTGTCCTAAGCTACCTCAACAGGGTGGTTGTTGTGTTTGAATTGAGCTCTGCTCACCCCTCCTCCAAATAAGAATGAGAACAATCAACTGAAGGAACAGAAGTTGCCTTCGGAGGTTGTGGGAGCTTCATCACTGGAGGCTTTCAAGAAGAGACTGGACTCCCATTTGTCAGAAATGGTGTAGAGTCTCCTGCTGGGGCAGGGGGTTGGACTAGATGACCTACAAGGTCCTTTCCCACTCTGTTAATCTTATTAAAAGCTAATAATGATGTTTGAGTGGGCTGGTCAGGACTGAGCCCACATTTACAGAACAGGAAGTTGACCTCTGCTTATCTATTTATTGAATTTATATGGTGCCCATCTCCCTTTCCAGCATGACTTTGGGCAGCTGTTTGACACTGGGATGGCAGGAGCACCAGCTCAAAAGAATAAACCCCCATTTGAATCATAAAACCATAGGGCTGAAAGGGACCTCAGAGGCCCTGTAGTCCAACCCGCTGCCCAAGGCAGGAGACATTATACCATCCGGGAAAAAAATTGTTGTCTGATCTTTTCTTGGAAACCTCCAGCATGACAGATAGCAAAGCTCAAGTTTGCAGCCAACTTAGAGGAACTCTGAAGATGAATTTGAAGTATTTGAGGGGCTGTCCCAAAGAAGAGGAGGGTCAACTTACTCCCCCAAGCACCAGAAGGCAGGACAATAAACAATGGATGGAAACTAATCAAGGAGAGAAGCAACTTGGAACTGAGGAGAAACTTCCTAACAGTGAAGACATTGAACTAGTGGAACAGAAGTTGCCTTCAGAAGTTTTGCATGCTCCATCACTGGAGGTTTTGAAGAAGAGACTGGGCAGCCACTTGTCTGAAATGATATAGGGTCTCCTGCTAAAGCAGGGGGCTGGACTAGAAGACCTCCAAGGTCCCTTCCAGCTCTATTCTGAATTGAACTGAATGAAGCCAGAAGCCCAGTTACCCTTTTTAATTAGTGGTCGTTGATGAGCTTTGAGAATAACCTTGAGGAACAAAAGGATAAGCCATAGTCAAAGCAATGGTTGGATTAAAAAAAAAAATCTGCATCCAGGGCAAAAATGTAATTCAATAAAGCCTCTCAAATTTGGAAAGACTCTGAAATGCCCAAAAAGGAGGGAGGGTTGGTGAAGATGCCGGAACTAACAAACTTAATTTGTTTGCTTAGAAAAAGATCAGCAACTACGATTATTAATGAATGGAAATCCCCTGTGGATTGTTTGCTGAAAAAAAGGGGGGTTTATGGATGCATTGATTATAAAGAGTAGATTATGGAAATTGGGAAGTAACATTAAAAAGAGAAAGCAAAATATACAATAAATATAACTGCTCTAAAAATGATCATAAGTCACTTTACCCTTTTTCTTTATTTTTCCCTATTTTTTTTCACTTCAATTCAAATCTTGGGTTGTTCTTTTATTCTGTTATATTTCTTTCTTGTTTTAGATATATCAATAAGTTACATATATATGTATGTATTATGTGTACATATTATATCTCAAGCTTGACCTTCCTTAATTTGCTTGGGACAGGAAGGGGGGTTGTAAACTTATATTAATAACATTAGAAGATAGAATCATAAGGCTGGAAGGGACCTTGGAGGTCATCTAGTCCAGTGTTTCTCAACCTCAGTCATTTTAAAATGTGTCGACTTCAACTCCCAGAATTCCTCAAATGGCTGTCCAATCATTCCTTAAAAACTTCCAGTGATGAAGCACCCACAGCTTCTGGAGATAAGCTCTTCCACTGATCAATTGTTCTTTCAGTCAGGAAATTTCTCCTTAATTCTAGGTTGGATTTCTCTAATAACAAGCATCACTTTGGTTTCTTTGACTGGTTTACCTCAGAGAGCTAACAGTTGCCCCAAAATCATACCGAGAGGGAGAAAAATCAAATGCCCTTCCTGACAGAATTAGGAAACAAACATCCCTCCCTCTTTTCCTGCCTCCAACATTTTTCAATTGTAGAAGTGAAGTTGCTCCACTGAATGTTATCTGGAACAAATCCCAAAGGAGCCAAAGGAGCCATGAAATACAACACCTTTGAAGGAAACCATCAAATTAGATCGATTTGAGAAAGGTAGGTAGGTAGGAAGGAGAGAGGGAGGAAGGAAGGAAGGAAGGAAGGAAGGAAGGAAGGAAGGAAGGAAGGAAGGAAGGAAGGAAAGATAGCAATAACAATAACAATAGCACTTAGACTTATATACCGCTTCACAGTGCTATACAGCCCTCTCTAAGCCTCTTGTCAGAGGGCTATATAGCAGAGGACAGAGTCAGACTCTTGTCCCCAACAATCTGGGTCCTCATTTTACCTCCCTCGGAAGGATGGAAGGCTGAGTCAACCTTGAGCCAGTGAGATTTGAACTACCAAACTGCTGGCAGCCAGCAGAAGTAGCCTGCAATGGTGCATTCTAACCACTGTGCAACCATGGTTCATGGAAAGGAAGGGAGGGAGGAAGAAAGAAAGAAAGGAAGGAAGGAAGGAAGGAAGGAAGGAAGGAAGGAAGGAAGGAAGGAAGGAAGGAAGGATGAAAAGATAGCAATAACAATAACAATAGCACTTAGACTTATATACCGCTTCACAGTGCTATACAGCCCTCTCTAAGCCTCTTGTCAGAGGGCTATATAGCAGAGGACAGAGTCAGACTCTTGTCCCCAACAATCTGGGTCCTCATTTTACCTCCCTCGGAAGGATGGAAGGCTGAGTCAACCTTGAGCCAGTGAGATTTGAACTACCAAACTGCTGGCAGCCAGCAGAAGTAGCCTGCAATGGTGCATTCTAACCACTGTGCAACCATGGTTCATGGAAAGGAAGGGAGGGAGGAAGAAAGAAAGAAAGGAAGGAAGGAAGGAAGGAAGGAAGGAAGGAAGGAAGGAAGGAAGGAAGGAAGGAAGGATGAAATTGGCACATGTGATGAATCTGTGTGGAGGCCCTCCCTAGCCACAGCTGCCAACTGCTCTTCATCAAACCCCAAGAAGTTTTGCACCACTCAATTGCTCAGATTGTGAAATTCATGCCTCCCCACCCTGATCCATTCGCATTTGGGAAAATAATTTGCCAACAACTCTGCAGATGAGGCAAAACTGCCAGCAAAATTCATAGACTAAAGAAAATGAACCTCATAGAACAAGCTGGTAGTTCTTGACCTACAACAGTTCATTTAGTGACGGTTAAAAGTTACAAAAAAACCCTAGACTTATGACCATTTTTCAGACTTACAACTGTTGCAGCATACACCCACCCTGGACATGTGATGAAAATTCAGATGCTTGGCCACTGACTCATATTTACGAGGTCATGTGATCGATCTCCTTTTGCGACCTTCTGTTCTGACCCAAACCCTTTTCCAATAAGACAAACACGAACCAAAGGGAACGGAAACCTTTTAATGATTCTTATGAATCTCCGGTTAAAAGGCTGATGCAAACTAATTAACTTTGATCAGCACGAGCCTCACCAAAACTGTGCGAGGCTGCCAAGAATCACAGATAAGAAATATTTCACAATATTTCACAAATATTTCACAGAGTCTTCAAATACCAACTAAAGATACTGGAATGTCCACAAGGCTCAAGAAAGTTTTGTAGAAACGAAGGACGTTTCTTGCAGGCTAAGTGTCGACCGAAAATAGAAGAACTTCCTCCCCGGTATATCTTGCAGCCTTACTCCCAAGTCGCCCGCACTGTTGCAGCTGCTCTTTCTTGCGAGCAATCCTGCACACATGCGCACTTGGCACAGGCTTCTCGGGGAACCTCCTCATCGCTGCTGCCAGCCCCACAATCCCTGAGGGCAGCACTCCACTCCTTGATGGTCCTGGCCCCTCACCTGAGTCCTCACTCTCCTCAGCCATCCACACCTGCTGCCAGCTAACCACAATACTTTCTGACAAGCAAAGTCAATGGGGAAGCCAGATTCACTTAACAACCAGGTGAATCACTTAATAACTGCAGTGATTCACTTAACAACTATGGCAAGAAAGATCATAAAATGGGACAACCCTGCTACTAACTTAACAATTGCAGTGATTGACTTAACAACTGTGGCCGGAAAGGTCATAAAATAGAGCAAAATTCACTTAACCTGTCTCACTTAGTAACCAGAATTTTGGGCTCGGCTGTGGTCATAACTTGAGGGCTGCCTGTAAACAGTTTAGGTTGAACTTTAAAAGGACAGCTGAGATTGATATTCCACAGAGCAAATGTGAGAGATGCTCACAAACAAAAAATGAAGCAAAACTGAGGTTGACAGATTCAGTCATTCGTGCCAAGCACCCACAAGCTGTTTCAGGCTGAAAGTTAATCTTCAAAAAGCATATTGGGGGCAACAGTCCAAAAAAAGTGAGCAGAACCCCAAAAAAGAGAACAGTCAAGGCCAGGAAAATAACTCCAAAATAGAATGCATTTTAGTTGGGCATTATTAAATGAATCAGATAAGAATTAATGTCATTATATCCAAGTTAGTTAAATGCTCCCTCATTCTGATGTATTAAAAAATGATGGTTTGGTGCCCAACTTCCAAAGATTAAAGGCTATAGGTGTGGTGCACTAACTGTGTAGACCAGGGACCTCCAACCTTGGCAATTTTAAGCCTGGAAGACTCTGGAGGTTGAAGTCCGCTAGGCTTAAAGTTGCTAAGATTGGAGGCCCCTGGTCAGTGGTGGGATTCAAAAAAATTTACTGACGGTTCTGTGGGTGTGGCTTGGTAGGCATGGCAGAGGAAGGATACTGCAAAATCTCCATTCCCACCCCACCCCATCAACCTAATTTCCAGCTCCATTCTCCTGTGCAGGGCAACCAAAGGAGACCCAGCCGATCAGCTGGGACTCAACGGGAGGCAGATAAGAGATGGGTTGGTGGGGCCAGTCAGAGGGGTGGGGATTTGCTGGTTCTCTGAACTACTCAAAATTTCTGCTACCGATACTCCAGAACCGGTCAGAACCTGCTGAGTACCACCTCTTCCTCTGGTGTAGACAATATGCTCCTCAAAAGTCTTAGATGGCAGGTATATGATATGGCAGGTTTCCATCATTATCCAAGATATGGGTGGAACACCAATTGGATCATGCTGTTAGCAGAAGGTGTGGTGTTCTCCAGTTGTTTTGGATTCCCAGACCCATCTTCCTAAACAAATGACAAGGGTTAGTGTAGCTGCCTCGCAAAATATTAAAGGATACCTGCTTGCTTTTCTCTGTGTGTTTTCAGAACAACATGTGGTCTCCTACAGTGGAAGAAGAATCATTTATGGACAATGGCAGCGCATGTTAAGATGTTCAGCAGAGATGGCAAAACTTGTGATTTACAATGTCTAAATGGAATGAGCTTCAGTTCAGCTTCTACGTTCTATTTCTGTTCTATTGTTATGCTAGACAAAAATAAGGGAAGTAGAGAAGAAGTAAAGGAGAAGAAGTGGCAGAAGAAAAGTTGGAGGAGAAGAAAAAGAGGAATGGAGGGGGAGGAGAAAGAGGGAAGAGAAACAGAAGAGGAAGAGGAAAGGAAGAAGAGGAGGAGGAGGAGGAGGAGGAGACAGGTTAAAAAAATAAGCCGCATTTAATTTGTTGTGTGTAGTTGTGTAACACAGCTCCCAGATCCTTGTTTGCTGGCTTGTTGATTTACGGCTTGCCAATCTCACAGTAGCCACTCAGAGCTCATAATAAGAATAGAAAATATATAGATTTGCGTAGCCTCTTGTGTCTACTATCATGCCAGAGAACAGATTGAAACAATGGTAAAACAGTAGAAAAAAGTCTCCAACATTTGCATCGTTTATTCTGCCCTAATCAGAAGTCAGGGTTAAATATTTATCAAGACATACTGCAAAGTGCAAATCTGGGAATTAGAACTGTTATTAAAACAAAACAAAAACAAGCCAACAGCTTCAAGATGTTGATTTTTTTTTTTTTTTTTTTTTTTTTAAGCCATTGCCCCCCCCCAATTTTTCCTACCATTTTCAAGGAAACCAAACATGGCAATCAGAAAGCTTTAATTCCACTGTTCTGACCAAAAGGTTTCCTGAGACACCTAACACACACACATTTAAATCCCAATACCCTTTATTTTAGTTCTCAACGGCCTGATGAATTATCGTCATTCACAGCACGTAATGAGTCTCAACCAGTTGTAATTATTCCCAGGGATATTCTGCCAAAAATTCTTCAGGAGAAGTCTGATAAACACCCATTCTTTTATCTCTCCTTGAAAGCTGCGCAGCAACTATTGCCACTTAGCTGTACAAAGCCAAATGGATGCACAAAGTCAAACATGGCGCTTCAAGATTTTTTAAATCGACCAGAACAAACAAAGTTGGCTTTCACTGCAAAGGCTCATGGTCCCTTTGCTCCTCCTTTAGTGTCTTATGGAGGGGCCAAGTCATCTCCAGCTTAACTCCTGAGTTTGCCTTTGGTCTTAGCTTGCTCTTGCCTTCGTGGCAGCTCTGCACAAGTCGCACTGGGAACAGGCTCCCTTTGTTCCCTTCTTCTCTCACGTGCTGTCCAGATTCCTAAGAGCTCTGGAGTCAGCATCATAATCCAGATGGCCCTGGCCCCATCTCTTGTATGAGTCCTCCCCAGACTCCAGACGGCCCATGTTCTTCTTAGCCACTTGTCCAATTCGCTGCATCTCCACAGGCTGCTGGCGGACAACAAACATCCCCTAGCAGATAACAGGAAGATTAAGACAGCCAAATTTAACCAACTGCCAATTTGCAATGGGCCAACTTACCAACAGCTGACTTACATGGCCAACGGTCGCAATGGGATAAGTTGCCACGGGGCAAAAATTACATGAACATTGTGAAATAGAATCTTAAATAAAAGATTTGAAAGAAGGACACAATTGACGCGAATGATGAAAATTAAAAGAATTTCTTAATATCATTACATAATGGAAATAAATTGCTGAATGTCCTGCAGCAAGTTTTCTCCGGGCAAATTGGCCAAAGGCCGAATTATCATATGGTGAATTGGCTGTGATGGGTTGTCCCCAGGACAGCCAATTCAATTGAGGCCCTTTTATTTTACTTTGCTTTGCTCCATAGATCTTGGGAAGAGAGACGGGAAGGAAATGGTTCAATCAGCAACGTGAAGAAGAAATGAAGACAAACACGAGTTAAAAACTGAAGAGTTTTAGAAAACACAATCATAGCAGTGACTGAGAATGGGCCTCCGGAAGAATCCATTTTTGTGAGTATTTGGCAACCAAACCTGCAATTCCTATTCATTTATATAAATCACAGGAAGCACTGTGTATTGGCTGCAAAAAAGGAGTAAGTTGGAAACAAGATGGTGAAGGGGACTCTTTGCACAAGTCTTGCACATAAGGTCTAGTTGTTGCAAAGTGATGTGGAGGTGCTCTTGCACAAAATCTGTCTGCATCTGAGATCCAGAATCTTCCAAATTGTAATGATTACCATTTACGGATCACCTATCAATTCTGAAGTGAACTTGGCTGGGGGCCATGTTTGGAGGCATTCAGGGTTTTCACCAAATTGTGAATAGATGGATAAGGAGGTGGGAAGCATAATTAGATGGAAGGAAAGGGGGGTGTAGTCAGGGTGGGGATTCTATCGAGTTCGCACCTGTTCGCTAGACCAGTTAAACATTTTAAACAGTTCAGAGACTGTTGTTTAGAAGAAATTCCTGGACCCCCCCGCCTAGATCCTGTAAGGAAAGGCAGAAGGAAACATTCTGGTGGTTTGCTTACAGAAAGCTGCTTCTCCATTAACCCTGATTACATTCTTGGCAGACTAAGCTTCTGTCTCGGGAACTTTCTCTGGAGTTTTCTTCCCCTTCTGTTGCTGGTTTTTTGCTTGTGTGGATCGACAGATTCAAAGTTACACATGGCACTGAAACAAGTGAGTTATGACACAATGTTTTTACACTTACAGACTGTTGCAGCATCCCCCAGTCATTGAGAGGCAGGATAAGGAGAATGCGTTGCTTCAAAATTGAGTGATATTGAGTTGGCCACACCGCAGCCAATTAACATGACCATCCAAACTATGTTCCACCCAGTCCAATGAAACCACCGAAGCAAGCCACCAACTATGCACGTCCCACAAAGAACTCGGTTGTGAAAAAAAAATTGAGATCCCACCCCTGTTTGTAAGTCAAAACAAAGTAGTTTTCTGTGGGAACGCAAACAGGTGGTGGAGGAAGGAGGGGTGAAGTAACCAGTGCAACTGCCTGGCACGCTTGCTGCGACAATGTGACTGATTGTTTTGGGGAAAGGAAGGCAAACTTTTCACTGTTAATCAGGTGAAAACTCGCGGGAATTTCTAGAGTCGGTTTTCCAACAGCAGTTTGTGCCAGTCTGAGTATCTCCAGTAAAACGTTCTTTGCAGAATCTGTCTTTCCTCCAAAATTCCTGGCCCTTTCTCTATGAGTTGTTACTTGGGCATAAACTTGAGTTATGAATCACAGATATTGGGAACAGGAATTTCACATTGTAAGGCATTGCAATTATAAGTTAAGCCAGACCAATGTTAAAACATTTTTTATGATGGTCATTAAGCAAATCCCATTAAGAATTGGCTTGTGTGAGCCAATCAATTTCACAAGGCTGTGGGTTTTTTTGTCAGAAGATCAGCCAAAAGATGGCAAATTGCAATCATATGACTTTTAAGACAGGTCGCAACCAAGTTGTAAAATGTGTAGCCAGTTTGCCCTGAATTGCAATGACGTGATTGCAGCTTGGTGTGATGTTGTCTGTCTTGTGCAACAGTTGTAAAGTGTGTATACAAGGTCCTAAGTCACTTTTTTCCAACAGCTGTTTTGTAACTTAGAAACAGTCCATTTATAATGAATGTCATAAGTTAGGGGCGACCTGTACTTAGCATCTTGAAGGGCGTTGTAAATAGCAATTGGACGTGTGTGTGGCGTGTGTAAGTGAGACAGAAAAATGATTGCGGTGAGGAAAGTAAATGCAAAGTTTCATGTGCAGTTATCCTTGAAATCCACAGGTGTCTGTTTCAAAAAGAACTCTTTCACAAATCCCAAGTCCATTATTCCTTCAATCACCTCTTTCAAAAAAACCCAAGTAAAACTCATTGTGCCCTCTAATCTAATTCCTGAAATTGTATAAAGTGGACTTTGATTGGTCCAACAACCAGTGGTCACATGTTGCATTTTCTGGTACTTTTTAGCACTCCACCTGCAATTTTCTGGCCATTTGCCAGCATCCCGTGGGTCACGTCATCATCCAGGAAACACTGGGTATCATGAGTTGTTTTTAAGTGCCAGCAGAATTTGTTTAGCAACTACAGTGTTTCAACCTTAATGATCACCAAAAAAATAATAAAATAAAATCAGGCATTCTCATGTTGTATATGAATTCAACCAGACCCTATGAACCATATTTCCAGCTGTTATGGTCATAAACACAGGTAGTCCAACTTCCAATGCATAAAAAAGCAATTATCACCAACCTGCCTGCCATTTGAGGATCAGTAAATATTTGCACGATGTTCAAAAGGGGACTGTGAAATATTTATAGACTCCTTCACGACATCCTGGACATAAACTGTTTTCACTCTTTCCCTCAAAATGACGCTGTAAGGGCACTGCACTAGACATAAGAACAGTCTTTCCTCCGAACGCCATCACTCTGCTAAACAAATAATTCTCTCAATACTGTCCCAATTCTAATTTCAAAAATCTAGCACTAGCCATTACTATAATCTCCTCAAAGCCTCCTTATCGCCCATCCCCTCCCACTTGTGAACTGTAGGACTGTAATCTGTTGCTTGTATCCTTACATTCCATATTGACTGTTTCCTAGTATGATTTGAATTATTTATAGTATCCTGCGTTTATCATTAAGTGTTGTACCCGATGATTCTTGACTCTTTGAACGAATTGTGTCTTTTCTTTTCTGTACACTTGGAGAGCCATTTTGCCACCAAGACAAATTCCTTGTCGTGTCCCAATCACAATTTGGCCAATATAAAGAATTCATATTCTATTCTATTCTACTTCTGTTCTGTCGCTGATTCTAATTTTCTACTATTCCATTATCTAGTTCTAATTCTAAATTTATTTCTTATTCTATTCTATTTCTGATTCTGATTCTATTCCCGATTCCGATTCCGTATAATTCCGCCTATTCTATTTCCAACTGAATCCAAACTTTTCATTCAACAAGAGCTAGCTATGAGTTAAGTGTTAGTGAAAATGGTCATGAAATCACTTTTTTCAGTGCCATTGTGTTTCAACATGGTCATAAAGATGAATGATTGTAAGTCAAGGATTAACAGTCATACCATAAGACTGGCTTGTATATTGCAAAGTAAGAAGAGACATTTTTAAGTCTATCTGATATCAAAGACCGGTTTGAAATAGGATTCACAATGAATCAAATGCAACAGGAATGGGATGGATTGGAAAATTAGAGATGGTTTGAGAGCAAATCGCTTGCACCATCTTGAGGACTCAAAGAAGCTGTGATTTGCACATTGTGTTTAAATTGATGGTTTGCTGAATCACGAAATGGTCCGAGCCTGTGGATGCCTGAATTTTACACAGAAGCTAAGCTTGTGGTTATGATCACAAGAGCTGGGTCCATCCTTCTCGGTTGCCAGATATATGATGGTTCATGGAATGGGTGATTTTGGTCATGATGAGTTAATATAAGAACCAAGAAGTAATTAACTGGAGATCTTTTGGCATGATGTTGCAGCCGAAAATAATTTCAGCTACATCCAGTCCTCCCATCTTCACAGGTTCCTTGGCACCAGTTAGTCAAAGCTGGGTGAATTGGAGGTTCAGGGAGATCGAAAGAAGTTTTTGAGGGACAGGTAATGCAGCAAATGTCCATAAAGTCCCACCCCACAAATTCCCTCAGAACCTGCCCATTGAGATTACCTGAAGGTGAGTCGAGGCATCAAAATGATGGGTCTTCAAAATTCCACTTTTGCCTCCAATTTTCTCTTTTCCTGATGCATAATTGCACTGCTGTTTTTTTTGTCACCAGTTTTGCAAATAAAAGAGCATGTTTGCAAGACAAACCTTGAATGCATTTTTGGGGCTTATTTATTATTTGCCCTCTGTGTCTTGAACACAAGCTGCATTTTAAACCCTCTCTTGTTCACAAATAAGACATCTAGAAGGGTTGGGGACCATTCCAATGAATTCTCTACTCTACAAATAAGGTTACCTATTCCTCTTTGAGAAAGAGCCTGTGAAAAGTTCGAGCCATAAGAAAGGCTGACGCACAAATAATGAGGCCTTTGAATGAACTATGATGCTGAGAGATGGAGAAGAAACTCCTGCATAGTCCCTTGTGTTTTGTTCGGAAAACCACCACGAGTAGACCGGGTTCCACGACCAAAAGCTTTAATTCAAACAGTAGTCAGAATAGGAACACTTTGGCTGCAGCGCAGCCCAGCCTTTTTATACAGGCTGGCCTGCCTGCTTTTCAGCCTATGGCATTCCCCTTAAATTGCCTCGGAGTACATGCTTTCAGGAAGCTCTTTCTGGATTTGATTCCTAGTGAACCAATCCACTGCTTACTTTTAACTGGGCAATCAAAGTGTAAGTCCTAGGGGAGTCAACCATTTACATATAGAACACCCACCCTCTTAGTTCAGTCCTACGTAGTTACACATAGTCACGCAGGTCAGTGGGGCTTTCTCCCGAATCTCGATTTGACATTGCGCGGTTCATTCTTAAGCGCAAACTTCGACCAGGTTCGGATGGGGGCTGCTGTGTCTTCCGATCTTCGCTCTGGAACCGGTCTGGAAGGGTGAGTCCAGCCATTTTACGCGCGCCCTAGTTTGCTTAGGCCGCGGTTTTTTTTGCGCTCCACCCCGTCCATTGGGCAAGGTTGAAGCTGGCCTGGCTGGCCCTCTTCTTTGATGGGCTCTTCCCGCACGTCTCTTCAAACAGTGATCCTTTTATTTCTCTTTATGTACAATTCGGTTTGTTTGGTTTTAAACGTTCTTATTAACCTTCTCTCCGCCTTTCCCCCCCCACCTGTTGGAGACCATTTGTCGGTAACTTTTCGGCGACTGTTGTGTGTCTGTGGGCCTCTCTATTATTCGGGAATCGAAGCTGGGTCTTATGTGCCGCTTCCACCACTTCCCTGCCATCGTCTAACCGTGTAAGGCGGTAGGATTGTGGTCCTAGTGACTTGGGTGAATTTTGTCCTGTACCATAACCGGTTTCAGCCTGTGAAGTCTTTGCGTATACCAAGTCGCCTATTTTCGAATTGGCCTAAAACCTTGGTGGAGGAATCAGGGGGGGTTTTTCTGGGTTAAATTTGGTGTAGTCTGTCCAAGTGTGATCGAGTAATTTTCGCCCCATAAGTAATGCCGCCGGGGACTTTGTTAGTAATTGTACTGGGGCGTTTAGTGCTGGAGTGGTGAGTAAACGGTTTACTTTTTGTTGGATCAATCCTCCTGGTGTCCATTCTTTCTAGCCCTTCTTTTTGTCCAAATCGGACCCATTCTCTCCAGCTCTGCCGTTTGCAGCCGGATGGGCGGCGCAGGTTAGGCATTGTCTGATACCTAGGAGGCTAGGTATTGCTCGAATTGACAACTTGTTAGTTGTGGTCCATTGGTCCGAGACCAACTGAACGTCTGGTAGACCCGTGGGTTGGCAAAAAGTCGTCTAATTTTTTTATTAGCGTTTTTCTGTGTCGTTGATCGGCAATGGATTTTTACTTTCATAGCCAAAGTTTGAGTAGGCAATCAACGACAACCAGAAAGGTATGCCCTTGGTTGAGCCCGCGAAGTCATATTGAAAATTCTTGACCCACGGTCCCCCTAGGGTCTCCCAGTCCTGAATGGTGCTTTTGCGGAGAAGGTCTGATTCCCTGGCATTTATTGCAAGAGCTTTACCCAATACTCTATGTCCTTATCAATACCCTGGATTCACCACACATAGCTCCTGGCTAGGCTTTTTCATCTTAACCATTCCAAGGGTGACCCTTCGTGCAATATAACCCTAGGTACCTGGGTTGAACTTGTTGGGATGACACCACCCGATCTCCCACATACAACACCACCTTTTGAATACAAAGTTCAGTCTGTCCTGGACCCGGACGGTTTAAAAGTTTCAGTTTTTTTGGGTCCTCCGGCCAGCCTTTCCTACCACACAGCCAAGAACACGGCAGTCCAACGAGCTCTTTAGCGTGGCTCTTGCGAACAGTCATATGGCAGAGAGTGGTAGATCGGGACAAGGTCTCTATTTGCCAGCTGATGTCATTGCTGTGCCGGGTCTTCATCAGTGGTTTGGTAGGGGTGTTCGCTCAAAGCGTCGCATGGGAAATTTGTTTGCCTGCCGATGTTCCAGAGTATAGGAATAGCTGCAAGGAAACTCTGACCATCTAGACATTCTTGGTACAAGTAATGTTAGGCGTCCGGCTTGTTTTCCGCCAAAATTCCCATCAGTGTTGTGATCCGTTATTAATTTTGAAAAACCCGCCCGTACAGATATTCGTGGAAAGCGTTTTACTCCAAGCGATCTAATTGCTAGGCTTCCCCTGTCCAGTTGACTGTAATTTCGCTTCAGTCTTTGACGAGAGTCCCTAGAAAATATCGACGGGTGCTTCTCTGGCATCAGGAAGTTGGTGGCTCAGGACGGCACCTACTCCAAACTGGTGAAGCGTCCCGCAGGTCACTCTTAAAGGAATGCTTCCAAAATAACTTTAAAAAGATTTCTAGACGTCAACAAAACGTTCTTTATCCAATTCAGCGAACACCACCTGCCTTTAAGAAGTGACCTGCGACGCTTCACCATTTGGAGTAAGGTGCCGTCCTAGCCACAACTCCTGATGGCAGAGAAGCACCCGTTCGCATATTATTCTAGGACTCTTTCAAAGACTGAACGAAATTACAGTTCAACTGGAACAGGGAAAGCCCTAGCAATAGTCGCTGGAGTAAAACGCTTCCACGAATATCTGTCGGGCGGGTTTTTCAAATATTAACGGATCACAACCACTGATGGGAATTTGGCGGGAAACAAGGCCGACGCCTAAACATACTGTCATCAAGAAGTCTAGAGGTCAGAGTCCTTGCAGCCTATTCCTATACTCTGACACATCGGCCAGGGAAACAAATTTTCCCCATGCGGACGCTTTGAGCAGAAGACCCCTACAACCCACTGGATGAAGACCCGCACAGCAAATGGGACAACGCTGCAAATAAGAGACTTGTCCCGATCTACCTCTGTTCGTCCTATGCTGTTCGCAAGAGCCACCGCTAAAGATCGTTGACCTGCCCGTGTTCTTGGCTAGGGTAGGTAAAGGCTGGCCGAGACCCAAAAACTGAAATTTTAAACCGGTTCCGTCCAGACAGACTCGAACTTTTCATTCAAAAGGGGTGTTTGTTGTGGGGAGATCCGGGTTGGTCATCCCAACCAAGTTTGCGAACCCAGGTACTAGGGTTAATTGCACGAAGGTCACCCCTGAATGGTTAAGATGAAAAGCCTAGCCAGGAAGCTATGTGTGGTGCCAGGTATTGATAAGGACATAGAGTATTGGGTAAGCTCTTGCCATAAATTGCCAGGGAAATCAGACCTTCTCCGCCAAATAAGCACCCATCAGGGAACCTGGGAGACCCTAGGGGACCGTGGTCAAGAATTCATTATAGACTTCGCGGGTCACCAAGGGGCATACCTTTCTGTTGTCTTGATTGCCTAGCTCAAGATTGGCTTGAAGTAAAACAATGCCATTCAAGACACAGAAACGCTAATAAAAAAAATTAACGACCTTATTTGCCACCCACGGTCTTATCCAGCGTTCTGTCTCGGACAATGGATCCACAAACTAAACAAGCTTGCAATTCGAGCAATACCTAGCTCCCTAGGTATCAGACATTGCCCTAAAACTGCGCCGGCCCATCCGGCTGCAGAACGGCAAGCTGAGAGAATGTCCGATTACAAAAGAAGGGCTAGAAAGAATGGAACACAGAAGATGTCCAACAAAAAGTAGAACCGTTTACTCACATCCAGCACATAACGCCCATACAATTACTAACAATCCCCCGAGCAGGAAATACTATGGGGCCCGAAATCTACGATCAACAACCTTGACAGACTAACCAAATTGTTAACCAGAAACCCCCTGATTCGCTCCCTACAAGGTTAGGCAATTCGAAATAAGGCGACTTTGGTATACCAAAGAACTTCACAGTGAACCGGTATGGGTACCAAGGCAAATACCCCAAAGTCACAGGACCCAAATCCTACCGTTAACGGTAGAAACGATGGCAAGGGAGTGGAAGCGGCAACATAGACCACTTCGATCCGATAATTAGAGAGGCCCACAGACACACAACCAGTCGCCGAAAATACCGACAAACTCAAACCAGGTGGGGGGGGAAAGGCGAGAAGTTTAATAAAGAACCGTTAAAACCAAAACAAAACGAATTGTAAAAACAAAAAGAGCAAGATAACAAGACTCACTGTTTTGAAGAAGACATTGCGGAAGAGCCCATCAGAAGGGGCCACAGGCCAAGCTCAACCCGTGCCCAATGGGAACGGGTGGGGCGCAAAACCGCCGGCTAAGCTAACTCAGGCGGCGGTAAAATGGCTGACCTCCTTCCAGACGGTCCAGAGCGAAGATCGGAAAGATCACAGCAGCCAATCCCGAACCGGTCGAAGTCTTCGCTAAGAATGAACGCGCAAGTCAAATGTCGAGTCGGAGAAGCCCACCTACCCTGCGTGACTATGGTACTAACGTAGGACTGAACTAAGAGGGGTGGGTTTCTATATGTAAATGGTTGACTCCTAAGACTTACACTTCTGGATTGCCCAGTAAAGTAAGCAGTGGATTGTTCACTAGAATCCAATCCAAAGAAGTGCTGAAAGGCGGCAATTTCAAGGAAATGCATAGGCTGAAAGCAAGCAGCCAGCCTGTATAAAAGGCTGGCTGCGGCTGCAGCAAGTGTTCTATTCTGACTAACTGTTTTGAATAAAGCCCTTTGTTGTTGGAACCCGGTCTACCCTCGTGTGTTTTCCGAAAAAACACAAGGGACTTGCAGGAGTTTCTCCAGTCTTCTCCAGCAGTCATATCTTCATTCAAAAGCCTCCATTATTTGGTGTCAGCCCTTTCTTATGTCGAACTGTTCACAAGCTCTTTCTCAAAGAGGAATAGGAAACCTTATTTGTAGAGAGAGAATTCAAGTAATGTCCCAACCTCCTAGATGTCTTTATTGTGCAAGAGAGGGATTTAAAATGCACGTGTTTTCAGACACAGAGGCAAATAAATAAATACAGCCCAAAAAATGCACTTCCACGTTGTCTTGCAAACATGCTCTTCATTTGCCAAACTGTGACAAAAAACAGCAGTGCAAAATATGCATTCAGAAAAGAAGAAATGAGCAAAAGTGGAATTTGACAGACAATCATTTTGGATGCTCGACTTCACCTTCAGTGTAATTCTTCAATGGCAGGTTTTCTGAGGAATTTGTGGTGGGGACTTTCTGGACAATTTGATGCATATACTGTCCCTCAAAACTCTTTCGATCTCCCTGGAACTCCATTCACCAGCCTTTGAACCTCCAACTGGTCAGAACCTGTTGACAAGTGGGAGGACTGGATGTAGCTGGAAATATTCGCTGCACGACATCATGCCAAAGATCTCCAGTTATTACTTCTGGGTTTATTATTAACTGCATCAGTGACCAAAAATCACCCATTCCATGAAAACCATCAATATATCTGGGCTAACGAGAGGATGGACCCAGCTCTTGTGATCATAAACAACAGCTTAGCTTTCTGGTGTAAATCAGGCAGTCAAGGCTCGACCAATTTCTGATTCAGGCAAACCATAATTTAACTACAATGTGCAGAGATCTACAGCTTCTTTGGTCCTCAAGAATGGTGCAAGGAATTTGCTCTCAAACCAATACTCTGAATGTTTTCCCAATCCATCACATCTGTGCATTGATTCATTTGTGGACTCCTATTTCAAAACTGGGTTTTTTGATATCAGATGAAGATAAAATGTCTCTTCTTACTTGCAATATACAAGCAGTCTTATGGTATGCTGGTTAATGCCTTGACTTACAATCATTCATATTAGTGGACCATTTGAAATCACAATGCAACTGAAAAAAGTGATTCTAACATTTTCACTTAACACTTAACTTAGCTACTCTTGTTTTGCAATGAAAGTTTGGATTCATTTGGAAATAGAATAGAATATAGAATCGGAATCGGAATCAGAATCAGAATCAAATAGAATTTAGAATAGATAGAATAGAATAGAATCGATAAATGAATATAGAAATAGAAAGTAGGACAGAACCAGAAATAGAATAGAAAGCATAGAATTGCTTTTTATGGCCAGTTGTATGGGACACACACAGGAATTTGTTTGGTGCAAATGTCTCAGTGTACATACAAGAAAAAGACACATTCGTCAAGAGTCAAGAATCATCGGGTACAACACTTAATTATAAACGCAAGGATACTATAATATAATCAAATCATAACTAGAAACAGTCAATAGAATCGTAAAGGATACAAGCAACAGAGTTTACAGTCCTACAGTCACAAAGTGGGAGGGGATGGGCGATAAGGAGTGTTGAGGAGATTACATAGTCATGGTTAAGTGCAGATTTTTTAAATTTAAGTGGACAGAACTTGAGAGACATTATTTGTTTAGCAGAGTGATGGCCGTTCGGGAAAGACTGTTCTTATGTTAGTGGGCAGTGCCCCTACAGCGTCCATTTGAGGGTAGGAGTTGAAACAGTTTATGTCAGGATGTGAAAGATCTATAAATAATTTTTCACAGTCCCTTTTGACTCGTGCAATAATTACTGATCCCATGGCAGGCAGGTTTTGGTAGTAATTGGTTTTTTTATGCAGTTGAGGGCTACCTGTGTTTATGACCATTAAACAGCCTGGAAATATGGTCATAGGTTCGGTGATCATTAAACATTGAGAATGCCTGATTTTATTGTTATATTTTTTTGGTGATCATTAAAGTGAACACTGTAGTTGCTAAACGAAATTCTGCAGGCATTAAACAAACTCAATGAACCCAGTGTTTTTTTCCTGGATGATTACGTGACCACGGAATGCTGCAATGGCAAAATTGCAGGCTGGGTTGCTAAGTAAAAAATGCAATCCAGGTGACCACTGGGGTTTGTTGACAATCAAATCCACTTTATACAATTTCACGGAATTAGATTAAGAAGGGCAACATATAGTTTTACTGGGTTTTTTTTGAAAGAGGTGATTGAAGGAATTAATGGACTTGGGTTTGGTGAAAGAGTTCCTTTTTTGACAACAGCCACCTGTGGATTGTCAAGAACTGCACTGGAACTGCATTACTTCCTCCACCGCAATCAATTTTTTGTGTCTCACTACACACCCACACACACGTCCAGATGCTATTTACAACGCCCTTCAAATGCTAAGTACACGGTCGCCCTGACTTAGACCATTCATTTAATGACTGTTTCAAGTTACAAACAGCTGTGGAAAAAAGTGGACTTAAGATCTTGTTATACCACACTTACAACTGTTGCACAACAGACACATACACACACTGCAATCACGTCATTGCAATTCAGCAACTGGCTCACATTTACAATTGGTTGCGATGTCTTAAAAGTCATATATTGCAATTTGCCATCTTTTTGGGCTGATTTCTGACAAAAAAAACCCAACAAGCCATTGTGAAATTGGATGGCTCAACAAAGCCAATTTTTCTTAATGTCGATTTGCTTTAATGACCATCATAAAAAAAAAGGTTGGGTGTTGTAAAATTGGATCTGGCTTGAGAACTTAATAATTGCAAAGCCTTACAATGGAAAATTCTGTTCCCAATTGTGATTCATACTCAATGGTTTATGTCCCAAGTAACAACTCATAGAAAGCAGAATTTTGAGGAAGACAGATTCCTCAAAGAACAGTTGTTACTGGAGATATCATACTGGCACAGAACTGGTGAAAAACCGACTATAGAAAAAGTTCCCGCAGTTTTCAACTGATTAAACAAGTGAACGGTTTCCTCCTTTCCCCAAACAATCAGTCACATTGTCCAGTCAAGGTGCAGGCAGGTTGCCTGGTTACTTCACCCCTCCTTCCTCCACCCACCTGTTGGTTCCCCACAGAAAACTACTTTTGTTTTGACTACAAACAGGGGTGGGATTCAATTTTTTTCACAACCGGTTCTTGTGGGCGTGGCATAGTTGGTGGCTTGGATTGGTGGGTCATGTGACTGGGTGGACATAGTTTGGTGGTCATGTTATTGGCTGGGTGTGGCCCAACTCAATATCAGCTCACATTGAAGCACGCATCTCCTTGCCTGGCCTCATTCATACTGGGGCTGCCTGCAAAAGTCCGTAAGTGTAAAAAAATGGTCATAACTCACTTTTTTCAGTGCCATTGTAACTTTGAAGTGGTCGCTCCACACAAGCAAAAAACCAGCAAAGAATGGGGAAAAAAACTGCCAAGAAGTTCCCGAGACAGGACGTCTAGTCCTGCCAAGAAATGTAATCAGGTTTTAATGGAGAGGCAAGTTTCTGTAAAGCACACCAGAGGTTTCCCTTCCTGCCTTTCCTTACAGGATTAGGCCAGGAATTTCTTCCTAACAACCAGCTCTCTGAACTGTTTAAAAATGTTAACTGGTTCTAGCGGAACAGGCTGCGAACTGATAGAATCCCACCCCTGACTACAAACCCCCCCTTCCTTCCATCTAAATTATGCTCCCCTCCTTATCCTCTATTCACATTGTGACATCACCCTGGAAGGCCTCCAACCATGGCCCACCAAGTTCACTTCAGAATTGATAGGCTGTCCGTAAAATGCTATGGCATACATTTGGAAGAGATTCTGGATATCAGATGCAGACAAATTTTGTGCAAAGAGCACTCCAATCACTTGCACAACAGACCTATTGCAAGACTTGGCAAGGGTCCCTTCAACCATCTTGTTCCAACTTACTCCTTTTTGCAGCCAATACACAGTGCATTCCTTGATTAATATAAATGAATAGGAATGCAGTTGGTTGCCAAATACTAACAAAAATGGATTCTTCCCGAGGCCCAATTCTCGTCACTGGCTATGAAATGTGTTTCTAAACTCTGCAGTTTTAACTCTGTTTGTCTCAATTTTCTTCCTGTCACGTTGCTGCTTTGAACCATTTCCTTCCCGGTCTCTCTTCCCAAGATTCTATGGAACAAAGCAAAGTAAAATAAAAGGCCTCAATCGATTGGCTGTTCCTGGGACAACCCATCACAGCTCAATTCCACCATAGATAATTTCGCCTTGGCCAATTTGCCCGGAGAAAACTTGCTGCAGGAAACAATTCAGCAATTTTTATTCATTATTTTATATATAATTAAGAAATTATTTTAATTTTCATCATTCGCGTTCAATTGTTCCTTCCTTTTGCAAATCTTTATTTAATGATTCTATTTCCACCATGTTTCCATGTCAATTTTTGCCCCGTGGCAACTTATCCATTGGAGCTTGGCATGGTAAGTCAGCTGTGGTAAGTTGGCCATTTGCAAATTGGCAGTGGTAAATTGGCTTGTCTTAATCCTGTTTTCTGCTGGGGAGTTGTGGGTCCGCCAGCAGCTGTAGGAGATGGCAGCAGAATTGGACAGTGGTGGTAAGAACATGGGCCAGTCCTGGACGTCTGGGGAGAACTCAGATACAGAGATGGGGCCCAGGGCCATCTGGGAGTTATGTGCTTAACTCCAGACCTCTAGAATCCTGACAGCAGTGAGGAAGAAGGAAACAAAGGGAGCCTGTTTCCCAGTGCGCACTTGTGCCAGAGCTGCCAAGAAGGCAAAAGCAGCTAAAAGCAAAAGGCAACTCAAGGAGTAAGCTTGGAGATGATTGGCCCCTCCAATAAGACATAAAAGGAGGAGCAAAGGGACATGAGCCTTTGCAGGAAGCAACTTTGTTTGGTTTCTGGCGATTTAAAATCTGAAGCGCCATGTGACTTTGTGCTCCATTTGGGCTTTGTAACAGGGCTAATGTGCAAAATGTTAGTTGCTGGCAGCAGTTTCAAGGAGATAAAGATGGGTGTTTATCAGACTTCTCCTGAAGAAATTTTGGCAGATATCCCTGGGAATAATTACAACTGGTTGAGACTCATTACGTGCTGTGAAATGACGATTAATTCACAGCCGTTGAACTAAAATAAAAGGGTATTGGATGTATAATGTGTGTGTGTTGTGTCTCAAGGAAAGCTTGGTCAGAACAGTGGAATTAAAGCTTTCTGGATCCCATGTTTGTTTCCTGAAAATGGTAGGAAGATGCATGGCTAAAAAAAAAAAATCAACATCTGGACAGCTTTTTTTTTGTTGGTTTGGTTTTTGTTTTTTGTTTTTAATAACAGTTTCTAATTCCAGGATTGCATTCTGCAGTGTCTGATAAAATATTTAACCCTGACTCTGATTAGGGCATGAATAAACGAGTGCATAATGTTGGAGAATTTTTTCTACTTGTTTTGACATTTGTTTCAATCGCTTCTCCTGGCATGCAATAGTAGACACAAGAGCTACGCAATCTATTATTTTTATTTATATTATGAGCCTGAGTGGCTACTGTGAGATTGGCAAGCCGTAAAAATCCAACAAGCCAGCACAAGATTGGAGCTGTGTTCACACAACAATACACACAACAAATTCAAAATGGGCTTATTTTTTAACCTGTGAAATTAATACCAATTTTTCTATAGCAAACGCTAGCCTTGACTTATGACCACAAAGTGAGCCCTAGATTTCTATTGCTACAGTGAGACATTGTTTGCTTATGATCTTTCTTGCCAATTTTGTTAAGTGAATCCCTGCCATTGTTTAAGTTAATAATGTTAGTTGATGAGTCGGGCTCCCCATTGCTTGTCCACGAAGGTTGAAAAGGGGATCCCATGGCCTCGGATATGGGAAACTGTCCATAAATATGAGTCGTTTCCAATTTTGGATCACAGGCATAAGGATGCTGGAATGATCATAAGTGCGAAATGGCCCACGGTCCACTTCTTTCAGTGCATTGTAACTTCCAACGTGTTCTTCCTAGGCTTCCCCAAAAAGCACTAAGACAATTCTGAGTCCACAAAGCGCTCTTTTTTATTAAGATGAATGTGAATTATTTTGCATTGGACCATTCAGCCAATGGCTTGCAAACAGTCTTGCAAAGGTATATTATTAGCTTCAGACCTTAATCAATCCTGAATTGCTGCCATAAATAGTTCACGCTCAGTGCTGACAGGAAAGGGCTGGGTTATACAGACAAATCTTAAAAGGGCTGGACCGAAACAGACAACCAAACAAGGTGAGTTGTTTCCAGCCAAAGCCCCCTCCCCTTTTGCTTCTTTTTTAATCCACCTGTGAGAGGCCCACATTCATCATCCACCTGTGGCTTTACTCCCACGTCGAACCCTGAAGTTCTTAATTGTGCCTGTCTTTTTGGCAGCTCCTGCACATGCAAGTAGGCTGGAACCAGTTCCAGAACGCTCCCTTGCCTTACGCTGTCCAAGTCCAAAGGCAAGCTGTGATGACTGCCAAACTGCCTCTCCTTGACACAGAGCCCATGTTCGAGTCTTCTCAAGCCTCCAGGAATGGGCCGGGTTTTACCCAACCCCTCAACTACTGTCCCTAGCGAACTCTGTAAGTCGAGGATTACCTATAATGTTCAACTATGAATGCCCCAAAAAATGGTTTACTTTCCCTTTCCAGGGTTCATCCATTCTGATACAGACTTACCAAACTTGCATTCCGTCATGCTCGAAGGGAGTGATTGACAGAGCATTGTGAAAGGCATAAGAGATATTGTTCAGTTAAATCAGGCCCATCTCTGCTCTCCTGGAGGTTGTACACTATAGAGAGGAAATGAATAATTGAAGCTTGGTTACTCAGCTGGTAAGTATGACTGATGCATATGGTAAATTGAACAGATGTCAATCCTGAAACCCAGTAAACACAGAACGGTAAGTTCCCAAACAGTGTTAGGCAAGGCCCAGGACTGCTGAGGTCCCGGCGGAAGATGGGGCACTGAGTATTAAGTCATCAGCCGCCAATTGGAACGATTAGTGATGGCACCTGCTGGATTTCCAATAACGGACATGGCCTTCAACCATTTTTGCCTTCGCTCAGCACAGAAGCGGAAGTCTCCTGTAGCTGCCTCATCCCAATGATGCCTTGAACCGCCACCCCAACAAAAAGGAAAGAAAAGAAAAGATTTAGGATCCAAGGGATCTACTCTAAGCTCTACTACAGGTTTTGCACTTAAAGCTACTGAAAACCAGAGAAGCATATAAATAACTGAGGAAATGCTATGGTAGCCTTCACTTAATACAACCAATTCTTTAGTTCAACTGCACTGAAAAAAAAAATGATTTGCACCAATGCTCATACTACAACTAGGTCCTAGCCATCCCCTATGGTCAAAGAGTCATAATTCAAAGGTGTTTGGCAGCCAGCATGCACTTAACAATGATTGAAGGACCTTGAGGTCTTCTAGTCATCACCCTGCTCAAGCAGAGGCCAATATCATTTCAAATAGAAAGCACTGTCCCAGTCTCTTTTTTGAAAGCTTCCAGTGATGAGCACCCACAACTTCTGAAGACAATCATCCACCAGTTGATTGTTCTCACTGTTAGGAAATTTCTCCCTAGTTTCTAGATCTTTTTCTCCTTCCTTAGTTTCCATCCGTTGTTTCTTCCCCTTCAATCCTTGCCTTTTGGTGTTCGGAAAATAGTTGACCCATTTGCCTTTGTAAGTAAAGGTTAAAGGTTTCCCTTGCACAATCCGTGCAAAATTGTTTCAGCTCTAGCGGGACGGGCCTTCCTCTCTGTTACAAAAGTCAAAGAGCCCAGTGCTGTCTGAAACAGACGTCTCCGTGGTCATGTGGCCGTCATGACTCAACGCCGAAGGGCACAGAACACTGTTCCCTTCCCACCAAAGGGGTCCTATTTTCAAACTTGCATTTTTTTAAATGCTATCGAACTGCTAGGTTGTGCAGAAGTTGGGAACAAGTTAACAGGAGCTCACTCTGTTACATCGCGCTAAGAATTTGAACTGTCTTAGCCACTGAGCACCATGTCCTTCTATTTATTTATAGACAATAATGACCCCTAATCTTTACCTTTCTTTGTAAGATCCCCTTCAAATAATGTGAACACTGCATCGTGTCTTACCTAGACGTTCTTTTCAATAGAATAGAATAGAGATAGAAATAGAATAGAAATAGAATAGAATAGAAAGAAATGACGAATAGAACAGAATAGAACAAATAGAATAGAATACCTTTATTGTATTAAATTCTACAATATACTTTCTCCAACAATAAGACTCCACCAATAGGAAGGCCGCAGCATGATTCTAGTATCAGGTGAAATTAAAGCCCCACTCCCAAAAATTTTAGGCCTATTTAATCACGCATTCCCCGCCATTTCTCACATTGTTCATAAGAACGTACACGAGGATGAAGAAAGTGGGGGGGAAGGGCGGGGGGACCAATGGGGAAAGAAAAAACTTGCCTTGGAGGAGGGCCCTCAGGTAGCTAGGCTAGAATACCCCGATTACCAATTAAACACATCAGCCCGATAGAAGCTCCCCGAAGCAAGAGTCACCAGGCTGCTTCAGGCATGGCATGCTTGCCTGTCCCTCACCTTTTAGGCAGATCTCTTTCGCGGGAAATGATGGAAGCCCACAAGTGCAGTCACCAGCCCACTTTGATTTGCTGAAGAAGCAACCTTCATGGCGAGGGGAGTGGTGTGTGTGCGCTCACCCTAGGCCGCTTCTACGGGGCGATCTGGAAGTGTTGGCGACTGACTTGGGGAGCTTCCATGCCCGAAAGGCAACACACTGCCTAATGGCGAGGGAAACACAAGCAGCCACACATCACCACGAAGTGCCTGGGACGTCTGCCTCGGGGAGCTTTTGTCAGCCGATAAAGAAGTGCCTGCGGTGAGGGAGTGTGTGTTTGTGTGTGTTTGTGTGTTGCTGCCCTGAGCGCTTCATCAGCGCGAATTTGGAAGTAGCTGGTTGACTGCATTTGGGGCTTCCATCGCCCAAAAGAGACCTGCCTAAAGGCGAGGGACACGGCGCAGCCACGCCATTCCCTTAAAGCGGCCTGTGATCGCCTGGGAGCGTTTCATCGGCGACTAGAAGGCCTCCGAAGCCGAAGTACGTGCGTATGGCCGCCCTAGATGGGGAGGAAATTAAGTCACCCCCAAAGAGAATCGACCTTAGCCCGTTTTTCAGGGCAAAAAATAAATAAGAGCCCGGCACTTATTTTGTGAGAAACATGGCACAATGAAAATTTGAAAGCTACTCCAGCAACAGCGTCCCAAAACCACATTCACAATCACACTACAGAGTATTTAAAAATAAAATAATTAAAATAATAATTAAAAACTTACTCAAAACCTATCTAAAAGATATCGTAAGTTAGATAGTTTAAAAATGGCACTATAATACCGTAGGCTAATCACATATGCATGTGTTTGATTCAAGAGATTTATTGCCTTTGGAAAAGAAAACTGTTTCTCAGTATATTAGTCCTCATTTAGGACACCTATATATGCCCTCCCTGATGGTAACAGTTCAATAATCATGAAGTCCACGATGACAGTGGGTTATGAGATTTTTAGTGCTCTAGAGAGGAGTCTAGTCTTTGCAGTATCTTCCAAAAAGAAGAAAGAGAGGCAAACCAATGATTTTTTTGTTGCTGTGTTTATAAACTCCTCTGGAGCATCTTCCTTTAATCTACTAACAGACCAATCCAGCATACACACCGTTACACGGGATGCCAAAATGCTCTGGATGGTAAATGTAAAAAGAACCAGCACTTCTCAGCCAGACCACTCTTCTTTTTCAGCAACCTCAACAGTGCAGTTAGGCCTTTTTTTGCAGTGGCCCATAAGTGTGGACTGACCATGTAAAGGTCAAGCAATATGAGTTCCTAGAAATTTAAAATCTATTCTATTCTATTCTATTCTATTCTATTCTATTCTATTCTATTCTATTCTATTCTATTGAAAAGAACGTCTAGGTAAGACACGATAGCAGTGTTCCAATATTTGAGGGGCTCTTACAAAGACAAGGTAAATAGATATATTGTCTATAAATAAATAGAAGGACATGGTGGCTCAGTGGCTAAGACAGTTCAAATTCTTAGCGCCGTGTAACAGAGTGAGCTCCTGTTACTTGTCCCAACTTCTGCCAACCTAGCAGTTCGATAGCATGTAAAAAAAATGCAAGTTGAAAAATAGGACCCCTTTGGTGGGAAGGGAACAGTGTTCTGTGCACCTTCGGCGTTTAGTCATGACGGCCACATGACCACGGAGACGTCTTCAGACAGCACTGGCTCTTTGACTTTGTAACAGAGAGGAGCACCGTCCCCTAGAGCTGGAAACAATTTGCACGGATGTGCAAGGGGAACCTTTAACCTTTACTTACAAAGGCAAGTGGGTCAAACTATTTTCCAAACCACCAAAAGGCAAGATGAGAAACAACGGATGGAAACTAAGCAAGGAGAAAAGCAATCTAGAACTAGGGAGAAATTTCCTAACAGTGAGAACAATCAACTGGTGGAATGATTGTCTTCAGAAGTTGTGGGTGCTCCATCACTGGAAGCTTTCAAAAAGAGACTGGACAGTCTTCTATTTGAAATGATATTGGGCCTCCTGCTTGAGCAGGGGATTGGACTAGAAGACCTCCAAGGTCCCTTCCAATCATTGTAAGTGCATGCTGGTTGCCAAACATCCTGAATTTGACTCTTTGACCATAGGGATGCTAGACTAGTTGTAAGTATGAGCATTGGTGCAAATCATTTTTTTTTTCAGTGCAGTTGAACTAAAGAATTGGTTGTAAGTGAAGGTCTACCCATAGCATTTCTCTCAGTATTTTATATGCTTCTCTGTTTTCATAGCTTTAAGTGCAAAACCTTGTAGATCTTAGAGTAGATCCCTTGGATCCTAAATCTTTTTTCTTTTCTTCTTTTTTTGGGGTGCGGTCAAGGCATGCATGGGATGAGCAGCTACAAGGAGGACTTCCGCTTCTGTGCTGAGCGAAGGCAAATGGTTGAAGGCCATGTCCGTTATGAAATCCAGCAGGATGCCATCACTATCTCCAATGGCGCTGATGGACTTAATATCAGTGCCCCATTCCCGCCGGGACCTCAGCAGTCCTGGGCCTTGCCTACACTGTTGGGAACTTACCGCTTCTGTGTTTACTGGTTTCAGGATGACCATCTGTTCAATCTTACCTATGGCATCAGTCATACTTACCAGCTGAGTAACCAAGCTAATTATTCATTCTCCTCTCTAAGTTACACCTGCCAGGAGAGCAGAGATGGGCCTGATTTACTGAACAATATCTCTTATGCCTTCAACAATGGCTCTGTCAATCACTCCCTTCCGAGCATGACGGAATGCAAGTTTGGTAAGTTGTATCAGAATGGGATGAACCCTGGAAAGGGAAAGTAACATTTGCATTCATAGTTGAACATTATAGGTAATCCTCGACTTACAGAAGTTCGCTTAGGGACAGTAGTGAGGAGGTTGGGAAGGAACCCGGGCCATTCCTGGAGGCTGAGGAAGACTCGAACATGGGCTCTGTGTCAAGGCAGAGGCAGTTTGGCAGTCATCAGCTGCCTTTGGACTTGGACAGCAGTAAGGCAAGGGAGCTTCTGGAACTGGTTCCCAGCCTATGCATGTGCAGAGCTGCCAAAAAGAAGGCACAATTAAGAACTCAGGGTCGACGTGGGAGTAAAGCCACAGGTGGATGATGAATGGCCTCTCACAGGTGGATTAAAAAAGAAGCAAAAGGGGAGGGGGCTTTTGCTGGAAACAACTCACTTGTTTGGTTGTCACAAGCAAGGTCGGGAAAATTCTAAACAGACATATTGGGTCGGGAAAGGACAGTCGTGACTCGCACCTTGATTTTACTGGGCAGCATTCCAGGATTGATTAAGGTCTGAGCTAATAATTATACCTTTGCAAGACTGTTTGCCAAGCCATTGGCTGAATGTCAATGCAATAAATTCACATTCATTTAATAAAAGAGGCTTTGCTGGGACTCAGAATTGTCTTAGTGCTTTTTGGGGAAGCCTAGGACAGAACACGTTGGAAGTTACAATGGCACTGAAAGAAGTGACCTGTGGCCATTTTTCGCACTTATGATCATTGCAGCATCCTTATGCCCTGTGATCAAAATTGGGAACAGACTCATATTTATGACAGTTCCCATATCCTGAGGCCATGGGATCCCCTTTTGCAACCTTCTGACAAGCAATGGGGGAGCCCGACTCACTCAACTACATTATTAACTTAACAATGGCAGGGATTCACTTAACAAATTGGCAAGAAAGATCATAAGCAACAATGTCTCACTTAGCAATAGAAATCTAGGGCTCACTTGTGGTCATAAGTCAAGGGCTAGCGTTACTTGGCTATAGAAAACTTGTATTATTTTCACAGGTTAAAAAATAAGCCCATTTAATTTGTTGTGTGTAGGTTGTGTGAACACAGCTCCCAGATCTTGTTGCTGGCTTGTTGGATTTTTACGGCTGCCAATCTCACAGTAGCCACTCAGGCTCATAATATAAATAAAAATAATAGATTGCGTAGCCTCTTGTGTCTACTATGCATGCAGAGAAGCAGATTGAAACAAATGGTCAAAACAGTAGAAAAATCTCCAACATTTGCATCGTTTATTCTGCCCTAATCAGAGTCAGGGTTAAATATTTTATCAGACACTGCAGAATGCAATCCTGGGAATTAGAACTGTTATTAAAACAAAAACAAAAACAACCAACAGCTGTCAAGATGTTGATTTTTTTTTTTTTTAGCCAATGCCATTTCCTACCATTTCAGGAAACAAACATGGCATCAGAAAGCTTTAATTCCACTGTTCTGACCAAGGCTTCCTGAGACACCAACACACACACATTAAATCCAATACCCTTTTATTTTAGTTCAACGGCTGTGAATTATCGTCATTCACAGCACGTAATGAGTCTCAACCAGTTGTAATTATTCCCAGGGATATCTGCCAAAATTCTTCAGGAGAAGTCTGATAAACACCCATCTTTATCTCCCTTGAAATGCTGCCAGCAACTAAATTGCCAATTAGCTGTACAAAGCCAAATGGAGCACAAAGTCAACATGGCGCTTCAGATTTTAAATCGACCAGAACAAACAAAGTTGCTTCCTGCAAAGGCTCATGTCCCTTTGCTCCTCCTTTATGTCTTATGGGAGGGGCCAATCATCTCCAAGCCTTACTCCTGAGTTGCCCCTTTTGTCTTAGCTGCTCTTGCCTTCTGGCAGCTCTGCACAAGTGCGCACTGGGAACAGGCTCCCTTTGTTCCTCTTCCTCACTGCTGTCAGATTCTAGAGGCTCTGGAGTCAGCACATAACTCCCAGATGGCCCTGGCCCCATCTCTGTATCTGAGTCCTCCCCAGACTCCCAGACTGGCCCATGTTCTTCCCCACTGTCCAATTCTGCTGCCATCTCCACAGGCTGCTGGCGGACCACAACATCCCCCTAGCAGAAACAGGATTAAGACAGCCAATTTACCACTGCCAATTTGCAATGGCCAACTTACCACAGCTGACTTACCATGGCCAACTCGCAATGGGATAAGTTGCCACGGGGCAAAAATTACATGAAACATGGTGAAATAGAATCATTAAATAAAAGATTTGCAAAAGGAAGGACACAATGAAACGCGAATGATGAAAATTAAAATAATTTCTTAATTATATTAAATAATGAAATAAAATTGCTGAATTGTCCTGCAGCAAGTTTTCTCCGGGCAAATTGGCCAAGGCGAATTATCCTATGGTGAATTGGCTGTGATGGGTTGTCCCAGGAACAGCCAATCATTGAGGCCCTTTTATTTTACTTTGCTTTGCTCCATAGATCTTGGGAAGAGAGACCGGAAGGAAATGGTTCAAATCAGCAACGTGGAAGAAGAAATGAGACAAACAGAGTTAAAACTGAAGAGTTTAGAAACACATCATAGCAGTGACGAGAATGGGCCTCCGGAAGATCCATTTTTGTGAGTATTTGGCAACCAACCTGCATTCCTATTCATTTATATTAATCAAGGAAGCACTGTGTATTGGCTGCAAAAAGGAGTAAGTTGGAACAAGATGGTTGAAGGGACTCTTTGCACAAGTCTTGCACATAGGTCTAGTTGTGCAAGTGATTGGAGGTGCTCTTTGCACAAATCTTGTCTGCATCTGAGATCCAGAATCTTCCAAATTGTATGATTAGCATTTACGGACAGCCTATCAATTCTGAAGTGAACTTGGCTGGGGCCATGTTGGAGGCTTCAGGGTTGTCACAATGTGAATAGAGGATAAGGAGGGGGAGCATAATTAGATGGAAGGAGGGGGGTTTGTAGTCAGGGGTGGGATTCTATCAGTTCGCACCTGTTCGCTAGAACCAGTTAACATTTTAAACAGTTCAGAGAGCTGGTTGTTAGAAGAAATTCCTGGCCTAATCCTGTAAGGAAGGCAGGAAGGAAACATTCTGGTGTTGCTTACAGAAACTGCCTCTCCATTAACCCTGATTACATTCTTGGCAGACTAGACTTCCTGTCTCGGGAACTTCTCTGGAGTTTTTTTCCCCTTCTTTGCTGGTTTTTTGCTTGTGTGGAGCGACCATTCAAAGTTACAATGGCACTGAAAAAAGTGAGTTATGACCATTTTTTACACTTACGACTGTTGCAGCATCCCCAGTCATGAGAGGCCAGGCAAGGAGATGCGTGCTTCAATGTGAGTGATATTGAGTTGGCCACACCCAGCCAATAACATGACCACCAAACTATGTCCACCCAGTCACATGACCACCAAGCCAAGCCCACCAACTATGCCACGCCCACAGAACCGGTTGTGAAAAAAATTGAATCCCACCCCTGTTTGTAGTCAAAACAAAGTAGTTTTCTGTGGGAACCAACAGGTGGGTGGAGGAAGGAGGGGTGAAGTAACCAGGCAACCTGCCTGCACCTTGACTGGACAATGTGACTGATTGTTTGGGGAAAGGAGGAAACTTTCACTGTTAATCAGGTGAAAACTGCGGGAATTTCTAGAGTCGGTTTTCACCAGTTTGTGCCAGTATGATATCTCCAGTAAAACTGTTCTTTGAGGAATCTGTCTTCCTCAAAATTCTGCTTTCTATGGAGTTGTTACTTGGGACATAAACCTTGAGTTATGATCACAATTGGGAACAGAATTTCCATTGTAAGGCATTGCAATTATAAGTTAAGCCAGATCCAATGTTACAACATTTTTTTATGATGGTCATTAAGCAAATCACATTAAGAAAATTGGCTTGTTGAGCCAATCCAATTTCACAATGGCTGTGGGTTTTTTTGTCAGAAATCAGCCCAAAAGATGGCAAATTGCAATCATATGACTTTTAAGACATCGCAACCAATTGTAAATGTGAGCCAGTTGCCTGAATTGCAATGACGTGATTGCAGTGTGTGTATGTGTCTGTCTTGTGCAACAGTTGTAAGTGTGTATACAAGTCCTAAGTCACTTTTTCCACAGCTGTTTGTAACTTAGAACAGTCATTAAATGAATGGTCATAAGTTCAGGGCGACCTGTACTTAGCATTTGAAGGGCGTTGTAAATAGCATCTGGACGTGTGTGTGGGTGTGTAGTGAGACACAAAATGATTGCGGTGGAGGAAAAGTAAATGCAGTTCAGTGCAGTTCTTGAAATCCACAGGTGTCTGTTCAAAAAGAACTCTTTCACAAACCCAAGTCCATTAATTCCTTCAATCACCTCTTTCAAAAAAAACCCAGTAAAACTAATTTGTGCCCTCTAATCTAATTCCTGAAATTGTATAAAGTGGATTTGATTGGTCCAACAACCCCAGTGGTCACATGATTGCATTTTTGGTACTTAGCAACCCAGCCTGCATTTCTGGCCATTTGCAGCATCCCGTGGTCACGTAATCATCCAGGAAAAACACTGGGTATCATGAGTTGTTTAATGCCTGCAGAATTTGTTTAGCAACTACAGTGTTCACTTAATGATCACCACAAAAAATAATAACAATAAAATCAGGCATTCTCAATGTTTAATGATCACCAGAACCTATGACCATATTTCCAGGCTGTTATGGTCATAAACACAGGTAGCCCTCAACTGCATAAAAAACAATTACTACCAACCTGCCTGCCATTGAGGATCAGTATATTGCACGAGTCAAAAGGGGACTGTGAAAATATTTATAGATCCTTCACATCCTGGACATAAACTGTTTCAACTCCTTCCCTCAAAATGACGCTGTAGGGCACTGCACTAGACATAAGAACAGTCTTTCCCCGAACGCCATCACTCTGCTAAACAAATAATTCTCTCAATACTGTCCAACTAATTTAAAAAATCTGCACTACCATTACTATTAATCTCCTCAACACTCCTTATCGCCCATCCCCTCCCACTTGTGACTGTAGGACTGTAACTCTGTTGCTTGTATCCTTACGATTCATATTGACTGTTTCCTAGTATGATTTGATTATTTATAGTATCCTGCGTTTATCATTAAGTGTTGTACCCGATGATTCTTGACTCTTGACGAATGTGTCTTTTCTTTTATGTACACTGAGAGCATTTGCACCAAGACAAATTCCTTGTGTGTCCAATCACAATTGGCCAATAAAAAGAATTCTATTCTATTCTATTCTATTCTGTTCTGTCCTATTCTATTTCTATATTCCATTATTCTATTCTATTCTATTCTATTCTATTCTATTCTATTCTATTCTGATTCTGATTCTGATTCCGATTCCGATTCTATATTCTATTCTATTCCAACTGAATCCAAACTTTTCATTGCAAACAAGAGCTAGCTAAGTTAAGTGTTAAGTGAAAATGTTCATGAATCACTTTTTTCAGTGCCATTGTGATTTCAAATGGTCACTAAATGAATGATTGTAAGTCAAGGATTACCAGCATACCATAAGACTGCTTGTATATTGCAAAGTAAGAAGAGACATTTTATCTTATCTGATATCAAAACCAGGTTTGAAATAGGAGTCACAATGAATCAAATGCACAGATGTGGATGGATTGGAAAATTCAGAGATGGTTTGAGAGCAAATCCTTGCACCATCTTGAGGACCAAAGAAGCTGTGATTTGCACATTGTGTTAAATTATGGTTTGCCTGAATCACGAATGGTCGAAGCCTTGACTGCCTGATTTACACAGAAAGCTAAGCTGTGGTTTATGAATCACAAGAGCTGGGTCCATCCTTCTCGGTTAGCCCAGATATATGATGGTTTCATGGAATGGGTGATTTTGGTCACTGATGAGTTAATAAAAACCCAAGAAGTAATAACTGGAGATCTTTGGCATGATGTCTGCAGCGAAATATTTCCAGCTACATCCAGTCCTCCCATCTTCAACAGGTTCCTGCACCAGTTGGAGTCAAAGCTGGGTGAATTGGAGTTCCAGGGAGATCGAAAGAGTTTTGAGGGGACAGTAATGCATGCAAATGTCCAGAAAGTCCCACCACAAATTCCTCAGAACCTGCCCATTGAGATTACACTGAAGGTGAGTCGAGCATCAAAATGATGTCTGTCAAATTCCACTTTTGCTCCATTTTCTCTTTTCCTGATGCATATTTGCACTGCCTGTTTTTTGTCACCAGTTTGCAAATGAAAGAGCATGTTTGCAAGACAACCTGAATGCATTTTTGGGCTTATTTATTATTTGCCCTCTGTGTCTTGAAAACAAGTGCATTTTAAATCCCTCTCTTGCACAATAAAGACATCTAGGAGGGTTGGGGACCATTATGAATTCTCTACTCTACAAATAAGGTTTCCTATTCCTCTTTGAGAAAGAGCTGTGAAAGTTCGACCATAAGAAAGGCTGAGCACCAAATAATGGAGGCCTTTGAATGAACTATGATGCTGGAGAAGACTGGAGAAGACTCCTGCAAGTCCCTTGTGTTTTGTTCGGAAAACACACGAGGTAGACCGGGTTCCAACAACAAAAGGCTTTATTCAAACAGTAGTCAG
>BHFT01036470.1:0-34579 GCA_004320025.1 Laticauda laticaudata | reverse complement strand
ATGTGGCATCCTCGGTCCGGCCCGGCTCGGCGCCCTTCCCCACCAGGGGAAAATCTCTGGCCGCTGCCCCCAAAGGGCTGCCCGCCTCTTCGGGGATATACGGCCCGGGTCGAGTTTCAGGGGGAGGGAGAAGGGGAGGGGGGCTGGGCGGGGAAGCGGCCCCCTCGCCCTCTCCCCAGGCGCCGCCGGGAGGAGCTGCCCGGGCTCCGCGTCCCGAAGTCTCTCGCATCCTCCGCTGAAGAGAGCCGAGCGAGCTGGGTGGGCTTCCTTGGTTGAAATCAACCTGTCCGAAACGGGCAGATCCAATTCTGGCCTGAAGGGCGGCAGATCCCGGCTGCCTCAGTCAAAGATCCCACCTTCGGTCAAAGATCCCACATCCCTCGGTCAAAGATCCCAGATCCCTTAGTTAAAGATCCCAACTCCCCTCGATCCCTTCATTAAAGATCTCAACTTCCTTCAGTCAGAATCCCAGATCCCTCGGTCAAAGATCCCACATCCCTTAGTTAAAGATCCCAACTTCCCTCAGTCAAAGATCCCAGATCCCTCAGTCAAAGGAGCTCAGAACAACAGTGACAGAATTGGAAGGGACCTTGGAGGTCTTCTAGTCCAGCCCCCTCCTCAAGCAGGAAACCCTCTCCCATTTCAGACATGTGACTGTCCAGCTTCTTCTTAAAAGCCTCCAGTGATGGAGCACCCACAGCTTCTGGAGGCAACTGGTCGGTTCCACTGGTTGATTGTCCTCACTGTTAGGAAGTTTCTCCAGGTTGTTTCTCTCCTTTGGTTCGTTTCCATCCCTTCTTTCTTGTCTTGCCCTCTGGTTTGTCCCCCTCTTCTTTGGGGCAGCCCCTCAAATACTGGAAGGTTGCTCTCCTGTCCCCCTAGACCTTCTTTTCTCTAGACTGGCCAAACCCAAATCCTGCAACCCTTCTTCATATCTCTATGGAGATTCTGATGGTTGCTCCAAACAAAGGTGCTTTTTTTTCATTTTTTTTTTAAACCAAGAGGCAACTGGAATTTCTGGTTTTGTTTTTATTTGAAGACGTTTCGCTTCTCATCCCAGAATCTTCTTCAGCTCTGACTTCCATTCCCCATCCATCCAAGTCAGAGCTGGAGAAGCTTCTGGGATGAGAAGAGAAACGTCTTCAAATAAAAACAAAACCAGAAATTCCAGTTGTCTCTTTTTTAAAAAAAACAACAACCATTTTTGAGACGTTCTTCCTATGTTTAAGCCTTCAGCACCCTTATCATTTTAGTTGTTGTTCTGAGCACTTTCCCCAAAAGTCTCCACATCTTTTTGGGGGGCTGATGTGGTGAGCAAACCTGGGTGCAGCATTCCAAGCAGGGCCTTACTAAGGCTTTATGGAGCAGTCCTAGTACTTCACGTGATCTTAATTCTGTGTGGCGAGATTGCAAAACCCCCGGAAGGAGAGCGAAATGAAAGGAACTGACTATTGAGAAGTGCAGGATCAAACATGGCCGCTGGGGAAAAGTTGGTGTGTAAGACAAAACACTGGGTGGAAGAAGGGGCAGGACAAGGCAAGGGAGGGGGGTGTCCCTTCAAATGCTGGGTGTGCACAGGGTCCCCGGAGGGCTTAGCTAAATAGAGCAACGCCTCTGCTTATCCACAGTGCCCAAGGAAAGAAAGAAATCCTGACACTTTCCCAATAAACAGCACACAGCTCTAAAAGATGGGGGTGGGGGGTGGGGGTGGGGAAACACCTCCCTAGCTAGAAAGAAAAAGAGGGCAGAGGAAGCCCCCTCCTCTCTTGCAAAATTGCTCTGGACAGACCGATATGCCTGTCCAGCTTGTGCAATTTAGGAAAGAAAGATTCTTGATTCCATTTGCACCGAGAAGTATAGAATATAGAATATATGTAGATAGATAGATAGATAGATATAGATAGATAGATAGATAATAGATAGATAGATAGATAGATAATAGATAGAAGTCATGATAAGTGGCACACATTGCTCTTCTCCCTTCCTATTGTCCCCATTTATTCATACCTATTTTCCTGTATTCTTACTGGTATTATACTTATACCTATTATCTTTAAAGTGATGACAATCAAAGAAATCAAATAATATAAATCTATATATATATAACGTGAAATGCCACTCAGGCCATCATCACAAAATCTCCAGAACTTTAAACTTACAAACTTGAAATTGGCCTGTATGTTCCTCTTGGCTTCTAGGCTCATTAAGAAAGGATTTTCCAAAAGACCATCAGAGCATTTAGAGTATTTCCTATACTTATTATAACACGCTCTGTGCTAAGGATTATACTCCCCTCCCATGCCCGAAAAGAAATCCTCTTCCAAAGAAAAACACAAGCAGAGGAGAGGAGTTTCAGTTTAGTTTCAAGCAGCAAACAACTTTCAGACAGACAGTTGAGCTAAAGTCACCCAGCTCTCCTTGCTGTCTTCCTTGCTCACACAGCAAATACCTTTCAGTTTCCAAAACAGCCCTCAATCTCTCTCACACACATGAATGCATGCTACCAGATGAATACCGATGATGCTGGTAGGCAAGCGCGGAATTCCCCCCCCCTTATTTTCTTCCACAAAAAATAAACCCAACCACATAATTTCAAGCATGGATATCCAACTAGTTTTTATAAAACCAAGTGGTTACAGCATAAGAAAAGCCAGACCTGAGGATTCCCCCATAAAGCCAAATAGTTTTTTTCTTCTTCTCCTAGAACTGGCTTTCCTCCACCATCACCCGGGTCATCTTGCTAGTGTCCCAAAAAATTCAAATTAGTTGTTTGGCAACGGTTCTAAAGATTGGTGCCTCTTCGGTGAGTGTTCACATTCAGTTCCCATGCCCGGTGTCACTGTGATCGTTCAACCACTGTCTCTGGTTGACACTTCTGGTTCCTGTCATCTCTCTCCCCCCTTCTTTCCCTGTATCCTCCATTCCCCCTTCCCCATTCCTTGATGGCAAATTGCCCTCAAAGGAAAATAAAATCGAAATACTATGATGGCTGATCTGATTCGTCACGCAGGAAATCTTGATCACCATAAACTTGATCGATAATATTGGCTGAAGCCACCCAGGACTGGGATTTATTTATTTATAAAACTAGCTTGATAGCCATGCTTCGCTATGAAACTATATGGTGGGGCTTAGTTTTTGGGGAGGAAAATAAGGGGGAAAAATTCTGCCTCTGCCTACCAGCATCCATCAGTATTCCTCTGGCTAGATCCTGTCAGTGTGTGAGAGAATTGAGGGCCGTTTGGAAATTGAAAGAGTATTTGCTGTGTGAGCAAGAAGGAGACAGCAAGAGTCAGGTGTGACTTAGCTCAACTGTCCTGGACTAAAGCTGCCTGGGGGTGTGAAACTAAAACTGAAACTCCTCTCCCCTGTTTCTGTTTTGTATTTGGAGCAGATTTCTTTTCAGGTGGGGAGGGGGAGTAGAACTGAAAGAGTATTTGCTGTGTGAGCAAGAAGGAGACAGCAAGGAGCCTGGGCATGGCTTAACTCAACTGTTCTGGACTAAAGCTGCTTGGTAATATGAAACTGAAACTGAAACTGAAACTCCTCTCCTCTGCTTGAGTTTTGCATTTGGAACATGCATTTGGAACAGATTCAGGTGGAGAGGGAGAGTATAGCTCAATTGTGGTTTGTACATTGTCAGACTGCACAATTTGCAACAACTACGGCATGACTCAGCCAGTAGATGGCAGAGTTTGTAGGCTCACTAGGTATAATGTATGCTCTATGCTCCATGGTCTTTTTGTTCAAAAGAGAGTTTCTGTTATAGTGACAGTTAAAACAGTTTAGTAGCAAGTCCATGGTGACAACCAAGGGGCTTTTTTGTTCTCCAGGGCTACCCAAAACAGAATTTCTAACACAAATCAAAATGAAATCCTGCATCACAGCCTAAGACCCTGGCCAAATGTTGTTGAGTGGTGGACATCTTCATAACCATAATTGTTTGTAAAACAAGGGTAAGAACTGTTCTTCGCAGGGGCCATTTTAAAAAAGGATGCTATTTTCTCCAAAGCAGTTTCTCACCTGTGCCCAGATGCGCATGTTTGGTGCTGGATAATTCCTTGGAAAAAAGAAACTGATGGCGTCAGCCAGAAGTGGGATTCAGCTGGACTGGTTCGGGCGAACCGGGAGTTCCGGTGATCGTTTGACCCCGTCCACCCATCTCTGCGATTTACATGTTTTTGTTGTGGTTCAGCAGCAGCAGGTGCAGATGGCTGAGGAGAGTGAGGACTCAGATGAGGGGCCAGGACCATTAGGGAATGGACTGCTTCCTTCAGAGATTGTGGGGGCTGGCAGCAGCGATGAGGAGGTTCCTGAGGAGCCTGTGCCAAGTGCGCATGTGCGGAGGGCTGCTTGCAGGAAAGAGTAACTGCAGCAGCACAGGCGACTCTGGAGTAAGGCTGCAAGGTAATGGCCCCTCCTTCAAGAAGATAAAAGCCAACTGTGAAACAAACATCTTTGCAGAAGGCAAAGACATTTTTGAAACTCCAGCCTCATGGACCTTCTAGTATCCTGAGTTTATATTTGAAGATTCTTGTATTGCAAATTATTTCTTGTCTGCTATCTTTTGGCAAGTATTACACAGTTTGGCAAGGCTTGTGCTTATCACAGCTAATTATTTTGCAAAAGCATGACAAGGTTTTTGTTCCTTTTGGATTGTGTTTGATTTGTTGGAAAAGGGCGTGGGTCAGAACAGTTTTGCAGCTGAGCTGATTAGTGTGGCACCTCAGCTGTTTTACTCAGTGGGGCTGCAGTAGAAGGTAAGTATTAGAACAGGACAGGGGCTGTTTTCAAGTTCTGCATGCGCTCATCAAACTGGTTGTTACGCCAGTTGAATCCCACCCCTGGCATCGATCAAAATGTTTGCTTTCTTCCTTTTCTATCTTCCTCCCTCCTCTGACCAGGGACCTGGCACGGATAATGTTTTGACTGTCTGCTGCGCATAAGGAGAGCGTTCAGAAAAGTCCAGAAGGAACATGTGATGACCCAGGGCATGGCACAAAGGCAACACAGTCCGATAATCAGTAGAAGTCCCTTTATTAGCTCCAACTTCACCCCCAATGTCCTGGTTACCTTCTGGGCAAGAGGAAAACTCTCCCAGAAATAGCCTTTGGCTGCAGAGTATCAAGTCCAAAATGTGGTCAACAAAAACTGTAACTAAAAGTCCAATCAAGGCAAAATGAGGTAATTAGTCTGGCAGGGCAAGAGAAGGAATTCCAGATGTGAAGGAATGGCAGTAACTCAACACGGTTGGGGAAGATGCCAGGAATGCAAATAAGCAAAGTCAACAGAAGATAAACTCAAGTTTGTTCCCAGCAGCCGCCGCTCTCAGCTTGCATCTCTTTTAAACTCTCATTCCCAGCTTTGGCTAATGAAGGGAATCAGGGTCCTTTTCTCCCCTGTAAGCCATGCAACTCACGTTGCTCCCTTCTCCGTTCCTCCCTGTATGTCCTAGGATGAAGAAAGGCTGGGCCTGGGTCTTCCTCTGAACTCCCTCTCCCTTGTTCTACCTCACCCGTTGCTTTGCCCAATTGGACTTTGCTCTTCCCCAATTTCCTCCACGGCCAACGGAGCCACTCTCCCACTCCCTGTCAGCCGTTCATCTTCCTCCTCTGATTCAGACTCTGACAGGGGCATGACAGAATGTGATCAGTGTTTTACCTTGCTTTCATACTCCGGGTGGGATCCCTTATTCAGAAAGAATCATCCACAAACAACGATAAAACACATGAAGAGAAGAATTCGAAGGAATCTTTTGGTGTTGGAAACTCCATTATTTTGCAGCTCAGTGCTGGCAGCTTGGCCCCAGTACCGAAAGGCAGGTTCTCTATGGACGCAAAAAAGAACCAGCAGTCCAACTGGGTGTCCCTTAACATAAGATTGACGGCTTCGTCTGCNGCAAAAAAGAACCAGCAGTACAACTGGGTGTCCCTTAACATAAGATTGACGGCTTCGTCTGCAACATAAGAAAGGCCCGTGGTGAATACAAGGTTGACATTCTGGAACCCAACAGAAAGACCATCTCATCCAGGTGTTTAAAAAGGCTGCTTCCAGCTAGGCTATCACCCAGCTCACCTGAGAGGTGAGGTGCCTTTTAAACATTTGAAGCAGCTGAATCAGGCAATGGGGTTGCTCTCTCACACAAGGCTACTGTAAGGTGGCCTAGGCCAGTTCCCCAAGGATAGCCAGAGACAACCAGAGACAATCAGCTTCAGAAAAGCAGAGACAATTAATTTTTTTGCAGTTTATTACCGACTCTGAATTACTACCACCCTGCCTTCCATTGAGGACCTGTATACAGTACATATCTATCTATATATCTAAACAGGTAGCATCTGAATTGCTTCTCCCTCCCTCTTATATCTATCTGTCTGTCTGTCTCTCTGTCCGTCCATCTAATCTATCTATCTATCTATCTATCTATCTACTATCTATCTACTATCTATTATCTTATCTATCTATCATCTTTTCTATCTATCTAATCTATCTTATCTTCTATCTATCTATCTATCTATCTATCTAATAAGACAAATAAGTTTTTATTATTACCAAACAATTCTTCATGTCATGTCAATCATCTATCTATCTATCTCATCGTAGTCTATTATTATCTATCTATCATCTATCTCTCTATCTATTTATCTATCCTCTCTTATCTCTCTATCTCCCTCTCTATCTAATCTATCTAAATCTATTCTATTATCATTCTATTATCTATCAATCTATCAATTATCCTAATCTATCTGTACACTATCTATATCTATCTATCATATCTATCTATCTATCTATCTATCTATCTATCTATCTATCTAAAAAACAAATTAAATTTTTATTATTACCAACAATTCTTTCATGTCATGTCAAATCTATGTATCTATCTATGTAATCTATGTATCTATCCTATTATTAATTATCTATCTATCTATCTATCTATCATCTATCTATTTATCTATCTATCTATCTATCATCTATCTATCTATCATCTATCTATCTATCTGTCATCTATCAAGCTATCTATCTATCTATCTATCTAATCTATCTATATCTAATCATCGTATCTATCATCCATCATCTATCATCCTATCTCTTTCTCTCTGTCTAAAAAGAAGAAATGAAGTTTTTATTATTACCAAACAATTCTTTAATGCCATGTCAAATTCAATCTCTCTCTCTCCCCCCCCCCTCTCTTTCATTTTCTATCTAAAAAGAACATGAAGTTTTTATTATTCCTAAATCATTCTTAATGTCATGTCAAATCTACCTCCCTACCTCCCGTAAGTATCTTCTGGCCACCACCCAAGGATAATTTGAGGCTAATCGCTGGGCACGATGAAGACGATCTCAAACCCACTAATCTAAATCTTAATTGAGATTTTTTTTTTTCCTTTTGGTATTTTGTGCATTGTTCATCTACTTCAACTACACTCCACACTATCTATGTCAAAAGTTATAAATGCAAAAGGAAAAAAACAACAACCCTGCTTTGAAGATTTGTGCAAACCCTTGGCTGGGCTGGGCGAAGGCTAATCCTTCCAAGAGGGAAATCAGTTAGGCCCAGTCACCACAGGGCCTTGAACGTCTTCTGGTTTTTTCTCTGCATGAATGGCCATGGGGGATGGATGGGCACAGGAAGGATTGGATGGGGAAAAAGGATAAATGGGGAGGAAGGAGGGAATGAGCGAAAGGAGAGGAGAGGGGAGCCAACCTCCACCCTCCCCAGCTCTTCAGTTGAAAACTCTGTGTGTGTGTGTGTGTGTGTGTGTGTGCGTGTGCGTGCGCGGAGACCACTTCCACTCAGACCCCACTTTTCCGACCCCAAGGAACGGGGGGCCTCGGTCCCGGGACTCCAGGGCGCTCTGCACAAGCTCAGAGGGGCACCTGTTCCGACTTCAGCCCAGAGCCTTGGGCGGAAGAGCGAGGACGGGCCGGGCCAGGTGGCGCACCTGCCGCGCCCTTCCCCGCTTCCTCCTTCACCTGTCCACGAAGCAGGATTTCCTCCTCCGCCCCCGGGCGAGCCGAGTCCCGCGGGCAAGAGCCATGGACAGCGCCGCGGCCGCCCGATCCCTGCTCAGCCTCTGCCTGCTGCTTTGGGTGAGTCGCTGTCCCGGACCCGCCGAACCCCGCGGTATCCTCTCCCTTTGTGCCCCAAGGTCTCGCCTGGCCTCCCGTTGGGTCCGTTTGCGTGGATTCCGGCTGCGGAATCCCTGTCAAACTGAGGATGAATGAGCTGGAAGGGGCCTTGGAGGTCGTCTAGTCCAGCTCCCTTCTCAAGCAGGAGAATTTATACCATTTAACAGATTTAACAGGTTAACTGAGTTGGAAGGGGCCTTAGAGGTCTTCTAGTCCAGCCCCCTGCTCAAGCAGGAGAACCGATACAATTTCAGATAAGTGACTGTCTAGAATCTTCTTAAAATCCTCCAGTGACGGAGCACCCACCATTTCTAGTGGCAAGCTGTTCCACTGGTTAATAGTCCTCACCATTAGGAAATTTCTCCTTCATCCCAGGTTGCTGCTCTCCTTGCTTAGTTCCCATCCGTTGCTTCTTATCCTGCCTTCTTGGTGCTTTGGAGAATAATTTCTCTTCTTCCCCTTCTCTTCTTTGGGGCAACTTCTCAAATATTGGAATACTGCTCTCCTGTGCCCCCGAGTCCTTCTTTTCTCTAGACTAGCCAAACACAGTNTCCTTCTTTTCTCTAGACTAGCCAAACACAGTTCTTGCAGTTGTTCTTCCTATATTCTAGTCTCCAGGCCTTTAAGCGTCTTAGTTGCTCTTCTTTGAACTTTTTTTCCAAAGTCTCAACATCTTTTTTGTAGTGTGGTGACCAAAATTGGATGCAGTATATCAAATGTGGTCTTGTTAAGGCTTTATAAAGCAGTTCTAACAATTCATGTGATTTTGATTCTGTGCCTCTGTTTATACAATCTAGGATTGCATTAACCTCTTTGGCTGCTGCTGCATGAGGCTGGCTTACGTTTAAGAGATCATCCACTAAGACTGCAAGGTCCCTCTCATGGTTCCTGTTTTTGAGCCAGGTCTCACCTGATCTGGACCTATACCTTTGATTTTTTCCTGCTCCTTCTCCCATTAATTAATTCTATTAATTGTTAGTATTAATTAGTTTTTAATTAATGACTTTCCAACATGACTTTCATGGCTAAGGTGGGACTAGAACTCACCATCTCCTGGTGACTGGCCCAAAGTCTTCCAGCTGCCTTTCCTGCTTAAGGTAGGACTAGAACTCACCATCCCAAAGTAATCCAGCTGGATTTCATGGCTAAGGCAGAACTAGAACTCACTGTCTTTCCATTTCAAGACTGGTGCCTTAACCACCAGATCCAACTTTCACACCAACCAAGTGCCAACAACTATTGAAAAGCTTAGCCTGGAAGCACCCTTTATAAGCATACATTCATTTATTCAGTGAATAAATGCGTAACTTGGCAAAAAGGTCCAAGAGAAAATGGCTTCTATCAGTGGTGGGATTCAATTTTTTTTTTACTACTGGTTCTGTGGGCGTGGCTTGGTGGGCATGGCTTGGTGGCATGGCAGGGGAAAGATACTGCAAAATACCCATTCCCTCCCCACTCCTGGGGGAAGGTTACTCCAAAAGCCCCATTTCTACTCCACCCCACTAACCTGCTTCCCAGCAGGGCAACCAAAGAAGACCCAGCCAATCAGCTGGGACTTGGGAGACAGAGAAGAGATGGGGACAGGGCCAGTCAGAGGTGGGATTTTCTAGTTCTCCAAACTACTCAAAATTTCTCTACCGGTTCTCCAAAACTAGTCTGAACCAGCTGAATACCACCTCTGGCTTTTATAAAGATCATTAAAAAAAACTCCTTAAGCAGGTCTGGATCCTTAAGGCGAAGTCCAACAATTCTTCTTTTTCTCCCTTTAGAAAAGCGGGATAATGTTTGGGAGGGAAACCTGGCTGACCACGCGAATAACTCCGGAGATTCAGCGCCAGACATTTTCTGAGGATTATATTCATCTGAACGTTCAGGACAAAACATTGCGCAATAGCATTGGCATTTCAGTGTCCTATTTCTGCTCAAAGCCATGCATTGTAACCTTGGAAGTGAAAGCCTCCTTGGAATTCAGGAACACCATGTCGGTGTACAAGAAACGATGGGAAGGTGGTCATGTCCAGAAGAATCGAACTGTCAGCTTGACGTTCCCAAATAGCATGGTCTTCAGAGATGATTATCTGATCAAGCGATCATTAAATGTAGACTATGTGATCCTCTATGCCTGGATTACTCACAAGGAGGCCATGGTGCACCATGCTCTGCGAGCGGAAAGCTACTGGCATGCCGTTGTACGGGATTACAGCTTTTTGGATCCGGTTCCACCTTTCAAGCGTCCCTACAAGGAACATAACAGGTGCTTGACGTGGCACATGGAACAGGCATGGAAATTCCAAGCCAACAGGATACCTCAGTGTCCTCACGAAAATGGTAGGGATGCACAGATTCCTTCTCACTGCCAACCCCATTGCGAGTTTGCAGCAATTGGGTACAGGGTAGCTTTCAACTCAGAAAACATTTCTATGGTCTGGGAGAGGGAGAGGGGAAAAGGGTTTGAAAGAGCAGTGCGGCAGCTTGGAAATTGAAAGTGCATTCTATATATAGTTTTTCAGAGATAGTAACTAGGCGACTGAAGTTTCTGCCATGCAAAACTTTAACTGGAGAGCATGATTGAGGACTCTGGGCTATGGATGTGTCCCATTGGAGACTATGAATTATGGTACACCCAGAAGGGTGGGGGGAAACCAGGGTCAAGGGTGACAGTGAATTATGTGTCTCAGAGTCAGCAACACCAAGGCAATGCTGACATGTTAACTCCCAAATAAATCCTTTTGAAGTTTTGGAAGTTTGGCCCTAGACTCATGATTTAATTGGCGTAACTGCTGGAATCTTGACAGCTAGCCAACTCAGAGGCAGAGAAGGGGCCAGGGCCATCTGACAGTTATCAGCTGCCTTCACAGTCAGAGATCGGTGGGGAAGAAGAACAGCTGGAGCCTGTTCCCATTGTACACATGCACAGAGTTGCCAGAAAAAGGGAACAGCTAAGGAACAAGGGTCAACTCGGGAGTAAGGGCACAGGTGGATGGTGAATGGCCCCTCCCATAGGGAATAAAGAACTGAGTGAGAATATTAGCGAAAGAATTCTTGAGGGTTTGTTTTGTTCCCCCCCACAAAACCAATCAAAATGACATGGGAAATATTAGGACCCTCTGCAGTAAACGGGAAATATCAGGACCCTCAATTGCATTAAGAAGGGTCTTATTTTTTACAGACCTGATGGAGATCAACTTTCCATATGCATCTAGTGGAGAGGGGACAGGAATTGTGAAGAAGTTTCAGAAGTTTAAAAACCGAGAGCTTGAAGCCATCCGGAAACATCACCTTAGTTATCCAACGTAAGCCATTCCCTAAGGACAAATAATTTTTATTCTTTTTCTGAAATGTGTATAGGATCTATAGAGGAGCTGTGTGTGGCCCCCACGGGCTCAGTTTTCGCTGGCAGAGGGCTAGCAAAACAAACTAAAAACAAAACCAAAAAGGAGAAATGTTTCCCCTTTGCATTTGAGCAGGCAAGAAGGGACAGGAAAGGAAAAAAGGGAATGTGGAAAGAGAAAGAAAAAGAAGGAAAGAGGGGAAGAGAGCAAGGAGGGAAAAAGAAGGAAAGAGGCGAAGGAAAAAGAAAGGAGAAAGAAGAGGGAAGAAAAAAAAGGAAAGGAAGGAAGAAGAAAAGGAAAGAAAGGAGAAGGAAGGAAGGGAGGAAGGAAGGAAGGAAGGAAGATTATAATGAGAGGGAGGGAGAGTCTGAGGGAAGTCCTGCCTTAGCACTTGGCCACCACAGGTGCCCCTGACACAAGTGACATTGGGCTGGCTATGCCCCCAGCCATGCCCCTGCCCAGTGGTGGGATTCAAAATTTTTTACTACTGGTTCTGTGGGTGTGACTTGGTGGGCATGGTATGGCTTGGTGGGCATGGCAAGGGAAGGATACTGCACAATCCCCATTCCCTCCCCACCCCACTAACCTGCTTTCGAGCTCCATTCTCCCATGCAGGGAAACCAAAGAAGACCCAGCTGATCAGCTGGGACTCGGGAGGCAGAGAAGAGAGGGGACCAGGGCCGTCAGACTGTTATCAACTGCCTTTGGAGTCAGAGATCAGTGGGGCAGAAGAAAAGCTGGAGCCTGTTCCCAGTGTGCAGAGCTGCCAGGTTAAGGAATAAGGCTTGGGAGGAAAGGGGGAAGGTTACCGCAAAATCCCCAGTCCCTCCCCATCCCACTAACCTGCTTTCCTGATCCATTTTCCTGTGCAAGGCAACCAGTGAAGACACAGCCAATCATCTGGGACTTGGGAGGTGGAGAATAGATGGGGCGGGGCCAGTCAGAGGTGGGATTTGCCGGTTCTCCGAATTACTCAAAATTTCCACTCCCAATTCTTCAGAACAGGTCTGAACCTGCTGAATCTCACCTCTGATGCTGTAACTTACTACATTCACTTCCTGTGCAGGAGAGAACTTAGCATATGTTCCATGGTTTCAGAACATCTATCATTTTCCAAAACTCTCTTCGGCTTTATGTCTGTTTCCCATGTAAGACACTCTGTGTCTCCATGCTTGGTTCCTTCCTTGTCCTAGATGTTGGGTTCTAAGACTCTCTGTTATTGGGCTGCTCCTCTCTCTCTCTCTCTCTTTCTCCCTCCCTCCTTCCCTCTCTCTCTCTCTCTCTCTCTCCCTCCCTCTCTCTCTCTCTCTCTCTCTCTTTCACACACACACACACACACACACACACAGATGAGTGTGGTTTAAAGCAGTGGTCGCCAACTGGTGGGCTGGGGACCACTGGTGGTCCATGAGAACATTTTGGGGGTCCGCAGAGAAATGTCTCCCCCAAAGCACTCCCCCAAGCAATTAATCCAGGCTGTGCAGGAATACAAGGCTGCACCGCCCACACGGCGCACCTACCTGCTGGCTCCCACCCTTCAGCCAAGTGCAAACCTTACCTTGAGTAGAGCCACATGAGCTGGAACTGGAAAGTAAGACCAACGGCAGGGGAGGGAAATTCGTCTCGGGGTGCATTGCTGACATTGTTGAGATAATTGGTGCAATATTCCAGAGCTGCAGTAGTCACAGGACTGGCCCTTTGGTCATCCTGGAGCAGCACCTCCAGTCCATGGCAGGCCAGTGCACCCAGATGGAGGAGCAGTTGCTCCAGGATGACCAAAGGGCCAGTCCTGTGATCACTGCAGCTCTGGAATAGGAGAACAACTTTCCCACCAACATCAGCAAGCCACCATCAGTCAAAATTCATATTAGTGGTACACGGGATTTGAAATTATGAGTTTGGTGGTCCCTGAGGCCCAAAAGGTTGGCAACCCCTGGTTTAGAGTTTATTAATCTTCCCCAGCAATTCCCTTCACCCAGCCTCAGAACTGTCCCAAATAAATCCAGCCACAAGCAGGCCAAGATCAGCCCACAAGGCAATGGTGAATAGTCCACAAAACAATGGAAAGTCACTCCAAAAAATAAGTCCTCCGAACAAACTAAAATCCTCCAGGCCATACTGAAATACATCCACAAGAGCCCATTTGGCAAGAGAAGTTCAGAGTCTCTACAAGGCCCAAAGTCAAGCAGGAAGCATGAGGAACAAACACACACAGCCAGAAACCAAACAGGTTGTTCTCAGTAATGCCTCCCTCTGCCTGCTGTGGCAAATAGCTTTCTGATGCAGCCCATCAAGATGAGCGGGGACTTCTCCTGAGCTGTCTGGCAGAACTCCATTGCTCTTGTCTTTTCTCTGCCTTGAATGCTCTCGGATCCACCATGGAAGACAACTCTTCACTGACTGAAGAGTTGTCCCCAGCTGAAGTTTCCCATAAATCTCTTTCGGCTAGCTGTTCACAGTCATTAATTAACTCAGTTCCTGATGTTCCAAGAATGAGTCATCCCCTCTTGAGTTCTGAGGAAGAATCTGAGTATTTGTCCAAGAGAGACATCGCCCTTGTCCCTAAAATATCTTGGACATTGCTAATCATGACATGGTTTGTGAAGAACTGTCGCCTTTTCCATCTCAGCCTTAGTTATTGTTTCTTGTATCAATAGATGTCCTTCAACAAAAGCATCTCAACAGACCATTTTCCATTTAGGTGAAGAGATAAACCCAACATCTCATCTGCTTTAAACTGATTGGATGTTATTCAGGTAGTCTCAGTGGTCAGTGAGCTGTTTCTCACCAATGTTTTGTGTTTGTACAGCTTTACAATCTCACTATGGCTTTATTTACTGCACTTCTGTGAGAGAGCGTTGTGTGGCATCTTGTATTTCATCGATTCAGGAGAAATGTACGGCACCCCTGCTGTATTTCTAACCAATGAAGGTAAGAGGAAGAAAATTCCAGGTGGACTGAATTAACACTGCCTCAAGATACAAAGCAAATTTAATTTGATTTTTTTACCCCCTCCCCTAAAATCTTCTTAAGAAAGTCAGTCTGGTAGAAGGAACTTGACTCTGGATTTGATCTAGATGGGTACTTATAACCATTGCAAAAGACGATTCTGATTCTTTTACAATTGGCGCTTCTGTGCTTTTAAGCTGAATACAAAAAGTTTAGTGCACAAGTTAGGGTTTTTTTTTTAAACGTTTGGTTGACAGTGTCAATCAGTGGTTCTTAATTTGGGACACACAGACCCCATGTGGGCCTATGGATAGTTTTCAGAGAATCCATTAAATTGGATGAGAAAAATAATATTTTTCTAAAATATTTTATCAGGTACTGATAAAATCAGGACCACATATTAGGTTCCAAGTTAAGCAGCTCAGGCCTACATCAGTCAATTAATGAGTCAGCACAGAAATCAAAGCTGTGACTGCTTGTGGGAATGTAATGACTCCAGGCTTATTCCCAGTGGTGGGATTCAAAATTTTTGCTGCTGGTTCTGTGGGCATGGCCTGGTGGGTGTGGCTTGGCTTGGTGGGTGTGTCTTGGTAGGTATGGCAGGTGAAGGATACTGCAAAATCCCCATTCCCTCCCCACCCCACCGATCTGCTTTCCAGCTCGGTTCTCCTATGCAGGGCAACCAAAGAAGACCTAGCCCATCAGCTGAGATTCAATGGGAGGCAGAGAAGAGATGGGGGCTGGGCCAGTCAGAGGTGGGATTTTCAGGTTCTCCGAACTACTCAAAATTTCCACTTCTGGTTCTCCAGAACCAGTCCAAATGGGCTGAATCCCATCTCCACTTATTCCTTTCTTGACTATATATATATATATATTTCTGAGGTTTTCGCAGGTATTTGTATGTGGATATTTGGTTATTCGGGTTTTCTCCCACGTAAAATTGGAAGTATCTAGGCAATGTTTCGATGAAGTCTCATTCATCATCTCAGGCTTGTTTCTTCAGGCTCTGTGCTTCTCAGATAATGTGAGCTTGGCAGCGCTTCTTCCTTTAACTGCTAGGGGGTGTGACTTGATTGGGGTGGGGATTGACGTGTTCTGATTGGGGTGGCGTGTGTTTGGTTCAGGTGGGCGGCTTGGATTTGCTCAGGTTAGTCTTAGTTGCTGGGTTGGATTTGAGCTGTCCGTGAACTGTGATCCTGTTTGTTGCGCTTCGCGTTCATTGGTTCGTGACCACATCTTCATGTGGGTGTCAGTTCCTTCTTGTATGGGTTCAGAGGGGTTGAAGCAGGTAGTGGTGCAGCTGCGGTTACGGGCTTCTGGTCCGTGGTCGTTGTCTTCATCTTCTGTGTGTGGTGTGAGGTCTATTTCACGTTGGAAGTGTGGTGGTAGCATCTGTGTGCACTCGTGGTGGGGTCTGGTGTCATTCTTCATGTTAGGTACTCATTTATTAATGAGGGCAGGTTTCCAAATGTGTTGTAGGGCGGAGAGGGTATTCGTCTCGTTTATATCATGCTGTGGTGGGGTTTTTCTATCTAATATGGCTTCTTTGATTATTCTGTTGTTGAAGTGTTCGGTTTTGGCGATAGTTCTGGTATTTTAAAGTCAATTTCATGTCCTGTGGCTTTGAGGGTTGGACCAGGGAAGAGGTCAGTTCTTCTTTTTTTGATTCAGTTCTTGTGTTCTTCAATGCGTGCACTTTTCTTCTGTTAGTTCGATTGTCTTTGATGTATGTGATGGGGCAGGCAGTGGAAGGATTTTGTTATACCCCTTTGGTTTCTGACTCGATTTGTCTTTAGGGTTTCTTAGGATTGGTGGAATATTTTCTGTTTGTGCAGAAATGCTGTTTTAATGTTGTGTTTTTAGAGGATCTTTGCTGATTTTGTCTGTAGCTGCCTTTTATATAATGGAGGAGGGCTTTGCCATTCTCTTGTTCTCTGTCTTTTGGCTTTGGGCACACAAGATGCTACCACCACACTTCCACATAGAAAAAAGACGCACACCCATATACTTACATTGTGTGCTGTCATCCTTCGGGTATTATCCCACGCCATTGTAGTGCTTTTAAAGTTGCAGCAACGTTTCAGCAGAATTGCATCTGCCCATCATCAGGCTTCTGTATTGAGTTCGTATGTGAATCAATATACGAACTCCATACAGAAGCCTGATGATGGCAGATGAGATTCTGTCGAAACGTTGCTAACAAGTTTAAAAGGCACTACAATGACATGAGGATAATACCGAAGGAAGCTGAAACAGCACACATGTAATACCCCGAAAACTTAAAAAAACATATATATATATATATATAAAATTTTAAATATATATATATATATATATATTTAGTAATATATATATATATATATATATATATATTATATATATATATATATTATATATATATATATATATATATATATATTATATAATATTTGTGCTTTTAGCTTCCTCGGGTATTATGCCCACGACATTGTAGTATTTTATATATTATTATATATATATATATATATTATATATATATATATATATAATAATATATATAGTATATATATATACTATATATATATATTATATAATATAATATATATATATAATTTTTTAAACATTGGATATACTGTATTTGAGTTGTAATTGGAGTGTGCAGATCTTGCCAAAACTCCAAAGATGTCATCAGGAAATCAGGAATCCAGCTTTGACTGGAAAGAGATTGTATGTATGAGTGACCAACTGTTCATCAATTGAGAAATCTATTAAGTAACTTTCATGGTTGGGATCATATTTTTCAGGTTATCTTCACATCAAATGCACCTGTCAAAGGAGGGGATCGTTGCATCCGAAGACTATGTTCCCCCTTGCCTCTAAAGCGGTGTTGGTTTCCTTGATACTCTCTGTTAATGGACAAGAGGTATCTCTCTCTTCTCCCTCCCCCCTCTCTCTGTTTCTCTCTCTCCCTCCACCTCCTCCTTCCTTTGTTTCTCTCCATCCTCCCTCTCTTCTCCCTCTCTCCATCTATTTCTCTCCCTCTCCCTCGGTCTCTCTCTGTCTTTCTCTCTCTCCGTCTCCCTCTCTGCTCCCTCTCTGCCTCTGTTTTTCTCTCCCTCCCTCTCCTTCTCTCTGTCTGTCTCTCTCCCTCCTGTCTTCTCTCTCCTTCCCTCCCCTCCTCTTTGGTTTCTCTCCCCTTTCTCCCTCTCTGTGTTTCTCTCCTCCCTCCTTTTTGTTGTTTCTCTCCCTCCCTCTCTCCCTCTCCCTCTCTTTTTCTCTCCCTCTCTGTCTCTGTTTCTCTCCCCTCCCTCCCCTCTCTCTCTGCTTCTCTCCCTCTCTCTCTGTATTCTCTCCCTTTCCCTCCTTCCCCCCTCTCTCTCACACTCACTACACTGGTTTTTATACAATACTAGATTAATTGTCTTGCCTTCCCAAAAAGAATTGTGGATATTATAGTGAGTACATTTTTTCTATGAGAGACGGTGAGGAAAACTGAAATTGCTCTTTGGTTCAGTGTGCCATTATGAGAGCTATCTTTCGGTGGCAAGTTAGCTCCTGGCTTAGGATGGATACTATGGCTTAGACAGAGACTCCTAAGGGTTTTAATAGGGTATTTTATTACCCACAACAAACCCCAGACCATGAATCATTGCCCTCGAGGCAATGCAATGGCCCAGATTTTACAAAAAGTTTGTAGAGAGAGTGTAAAATTTGAGATGAACTGTTTAAAAAATAAGGCAGGACATTCTTACCCCCCACAGACAGGATTTTGAACTTTATTTTTTATCCTTCAATTGAACACTGTAACAAAACTTTCAGGCCAAAACTGGGCTTGTATTGATTTTTGATCCTATTCTATTCATGCACTTTTTCAGAAATTAATATTTAACTTTTTTCTTTCAGATTGGACGGTAAGATTGTTGGGGAAGACTATGAAATCTTTCAACATCAACCTTTTAAGTAAGTCCAAATTCTCCATTCATATCACAGATATAAAATGTATATAATGGATATATGTGTGTGTGTTATGTATGTATATGTATGTGTGTATACACACACACACACACACACACACATATAGTGGTCAATGGCTAAGTCACCGAGCCTTGTCGATCAGAAAAGTCAGCAGTTCAGCCGACTGAATCCCTAGCACCGCTAATGGAGTCGAGCTTCCATTTCCTTGTCCAGGCTTCTGCCAACTGGCAGTTTGTGAAGATGTAAACAATGCAAGTAGAAAAATATGGGACCCCTTTGGTGCGAAAGGAATAGCATTCCATGATGTCTTCAGCCAAATTAGTCATGCCGGCCACATGACCATGGAGACATCTTCGGCAGTGCGGCTCTTCTTCAGCTTTTGCAACGGAAGATGAGCACGACTCCCTAGAGCCAGAAAAATATTATTTATATTTAAAGTTTTATCTCTATCTTTCTACCAAAAATCTATCTATCTATCTATCTATCTATCTATCTATCTATCTATCTATCTATCTATCTATCTATCTATCTGTGCAATTCTGCAGCATTCCAGAGCTGCAATGCAGGATGTGATTTCTCTGTTTTACCACTCTGTCTTTGGCTCTTTCCAGAATGGAAATCTAAAACAATGATTTGCCTTCTACTCTAGTTTTCAGCAAGATTTCTACTACAATGACACTGATGGGTACTTGGTTTTGGGGGGCAGTGGATACGTGCCAGGAATTAAAGGATATTTTGGATCAGTCAAATACTACCGTCTCAACAACTTAGAGACCAGAAGGGTGAGTGCATGAAGGATGAAAATATGGAGAGGCAGAGGGAGATCAATCTCTGCTTGAAAGGCATTGTTTATAGCTGTAGCTTCTGATAACTTTGTGGACATTATGGCTTCTTAGCAGAAAAATACTGGAGTAAGATTCACTTCTGAATACAGAAAGTTCTAATAAAGGAGAATATTTGTAGTTCAGGATCGACATGAGGAGTCCTTGGGGCTCTCTGAGCTTGCTTATTTTCTTGCAGATGTTTTAGGACCCAACTAGGTAACATCATCAGTGCTAGAAGGAAGTGGAATTTGCAGAAAGGAGGAGGAGGAAGAGAAGGAGGAAGAGAACTGTGGGGTCCTTGGTACTCTCTGAGCTTGGTAGCTTTCTTGTAGATGTTACATTGCCCAAACTAGGTAACATCATCAGTGCTGGAAGGGAGTGGGAATTGTAGAGAGGAGGAGGAGGAGGAGGAGGAGGAGGAGTGCCAGCAGCTCCAGCAAAAAGTTTTTTTCTCAATACAGGCTAACAAGGCTGTTGTCTACCACACCTATTCATCTCCACTAGGGTGGGGCTTTGCTAACAGTGATGGCTCTTCCGTCCCAAGAATTGGCCCATAGATTTCCACTGTTCTCCTCTCCTCTCCCTTCTGCACATCCATGTATCAGATACTAGACCCAGCTGTTCCTCCTCTTCTTCATCAGCCATTTTCTTCTGTCCCAAGGAACTGCCCATAGATTTCCACTGTTCTCCTCTCTCTTCTGCGCATCCATTTTTTCAGGCACTAGACCCAGCTGTTCCTCCTCTTCTTCATCAGCCACCTTCTTCTGTCCCAAGGAATGGCCCATAGATTTCTACTCCTCTCCTCTGCTTTCTGCACATCCACGTGTCAGGCACTAGACCCAGCTGTTCCTCCTCTTCTTCATCAGCCACCTCCAGACCTGGGGGCTGTTGACTCTCTATCTGAGGGCTGATGGATGGCCCAGGCTCTGCCTCCATCTCTATTGCTCTCTGCCAACTCCATTCCCCACTTGGAGCTCTCAGATTGCCTTGATGCTGGCTCTGACTACTCCCATACTTCCTCCTCTCTAATCCAGCTGCTGGAGGGGCTGGTGGCTGATAGGCCACAACAATGTCAATGGGCAGACTTCCAGATATAACATCTCTTCTTTCACGTTGAGGTCAATAATCATTGACCTATGACCACGGGATGACTGGAGGTACCATAGTCATGGTCATAGTCGTCATAAAAATACATTCATCATAAATCATAAGATACAACACTTAGTGATAGTCATAGGCTACTAAATAAGCAATCAAATCATACTAGGAAACTACATAAAACAACATAAATCGTAAACATATCAGCAACAAAGCTATAGTCGTCATCAGTAAAAAAGAAGATAGGTAATAGCAAAGATGAGAAGAATGAAAGTAATACAGTCTTAGTAAATAGTTTGACAGTGTTGTGGGAATTAGTTGTTTAGCCGAGTAATGGCATGGGGGAAAAAATGTCCTTGTGTCTACTTGTTTGGGAACTTGTTTTGCTGTTTCTTAAAAGTGCCAATATTCCCCGGACAATGTATACAATTTTTTTTCTTAAAATGCCAACTCCATAAACTAAATAGATTATTTTCCTTCTTTCCAGTTTGTTCATCCATTCTCCAACAGAGACATTTTGGAGAGAATTGAGATGTTCTATCAGGAACGTGCTAATATTCAGAGTGGAGTAACTAATCATGGGTTCTCACTGCAATATTTTGAAGAAAATCAACAGTGTAAGGAATTGATTTTTATCACACCCTTATTCGGGCTACTTTGAGGCTTTGGGAGAAACTGGACAACGCTTTGTCTGGGTTGATGTGTAGGGTCTCCTGCTTAAGCAGGGGGTTGGACTAGAAGACCTCCAAGGTCCCTGCCAACTCTGTTATTCTGTTAAGGAAATCATTCTCTTCAATTTTCCTCAGGCCCCCTTAATAACTATTACTTGGAACTGAGCAACAAATACAGGAGCTCTCTGAAGTCTGTTGCTTCGGATTGGGAGAAAGGACTGAGAGGAAAAAATCACAGCATGCTTGAAGAAATGAAGGACACAACTCCACAGTTTCCAGAAGGTAAGGCCTTTCTTTGGGATGGCAGGTAGCCAAGATCCTGGCCAGTCTGGCAACGTAGCTAAACATGTCCACCAATCCATACCATGAATTGATGGATTGTAAAACAGGGGTTGGCTTCAAATTTTTTAGCAAGGGGCTCTCTGCTCTGATGACTGGCTCGGTGGGCATGGCTGGGTGGTCATGTGGCTGGGTGGGCATGGCTAGGTAGTCATGTGATTATTGGTCATGAGATCAGGTGGGTAAGGCTACTGTAGATGGTCATGTGACTGGGTGGACATGGCCAACTCGATGTCGCTTCTTTGCCCTAATTACCTAAAAAAAGATACCAAAAAGTTGCTTATTGTTTTGTGCATTTAATACTTAAATAAAAAGACTGGGTGAAACCAGGCTTAACAGCAGTGACTGTGAGAGAGATCTTGGGAGTCTTAGTGGAGTTTCTGGTGAGTTACATGATTCTTATCATTTAGGAATTAATCCCCTTGGAGGCGAATGGCTATGTATCTGATTTTTCCTCAATGGTTCTCCCTCGCAAGTACTGAGTGGAGTGTTTATTTAGCTTGCCACACTTTTACCACATGTGAAATGCTCTTGACTGAACACCCAGAAGTTCAATTAAGCCTATTAAGAGCTTTCCCTGGCTGCTTGTCTTTCTGAGTTTATTGGGGCCTCTCCGAGCCCCACAGAGTCTTAGCTAGGGGCTCTCCCGAGCCCCTGTCAGCCCCCAGCAGCCCACTCCCTGATTGTAGACATTCCTGAGGGATAAAAACATGCTGGTGGAAGAAAGCAGAGATCCGAAACCAGTTCACTGGCTTGATAATACGTTGTACTTTACTATTTGTAGTATCTCAACCCAAGAAGGATCTAGCATTCCAAATTGGACGCAGGTTGTTCGAGGTGGCTGCTCGAAACCTGTCACAAATGGATGGCTTGCTCTATATCAACTCCTCCATTTTGGCCCTGAGAGATGCCAGCCATTGTGGATATTCCAGAGCTTCTTATGTTCTTGGTGTCATCTTGGAAATTGGACTAGGTGTGTCTCCAGACCCACTTCAGGTAAGAGGTTGGCTACTTGCATTTCTGCTCCAGGATTTATAGACATCTGAGGGGGTCTGTTTATTTTATTTTATTTATTTTAGTTCTGTGATGGCGAACTTATGGCACACGTGCCACAGGTGGCACACAGAGCCATTTGTGCGGGCATGCGAGCCCCAGCCAAACTTATCTGCACTGTGCATGCGTGAGCCTCCCAGCTGATTTTCAGCCCATTTGAGGCCATTTTTGCCATCCTGGAGGCTTGAGAAAAGCCTCTGCAGCCTTGGGAGGCCGAAAAACGGGCTTTCTGGAAATACTGGAAGCCCAGGGGAGGCCGTTTTTGCCTTCACGGAGGCTTGAGGGAAACCTCTGGAGCCTGAAAATGGGCCCGTTTTGGCACTTCCGGTATTTCCAGAAGGCCCATTTTTTGGCCTCCCGAGCCTCCCAAGGCTTCCCACCATTCAGCCTCACTTGGTAAGTGAGAACTTTGTTAAGGGAGTTTTGCCCCCCTTTTATGAACTCGCTTGCCACCATTTTTAAGGGAATCACCACAGGGGTCAAGACAGTAGCATGGTTGGGAAGTGGATCTGGCTTCCTCGTTGAGATTGCTGGTCAGAAGGTCACAAGAAGGGGTTGGGTTATACTGCATTCTAACCAGTGGGAGGGAAGGAAGGAAGGAAGGAAGGAGGAAGAAATAAAAATAAAGGAAATGAAAGTAAAAAGGAAGAAAATGAAAGTGAAAAGGAAGGAAGGAAGCAGGGAAGGAAGGAGAAAAGAATGAAAACGACAGAAATGAAAATGAAAAAGAAGGAACGACTAGCAATTGCACTTAGATATAGAATATTTTATTGGCCAAGTGTGATTGGACACACAAGGAATTTGTCTTAGTGTAAATACTCCCAGTACTATTAGAAAGCATTTCACCAAGGCAGCTGTTGTCGGCACCATCCTGGCAGGAGCAATAGATTTATATATCACTTCACAGTGCTTTACAGTCTACTCTAAGTGGATTACAGAGTCAGCCTCTTGCTCCCCAACAATTTGGGTCCTCATTTTACCCACCTCGGAAGGATGGAACAACAATGAGTCAAGTGTTTGAGAAATGCTTGAGCAAGAGACTGGACTAGATGACCTCCAGGGTGCCTTCTAGCCCCATTCTTGACTGACCACTGATTGATCAGCTGAGCTCCTACTTCCACGTTTCTGCATTTGCTATGGTTTATTTTGCGATCGGCAATATAATATGATGATGCTTTTCCTGGGTCTGACCTAAAAGCTTCCCCAGTGCGGATTCGATTGCCAACTGTCTCACCCTTTGTAGGGATTGCTCTACAGCTTGGTTGCAGCTCAGGAAGGGGACCGGCTGGCTTTGATGAATCTTGGCTACAAGCACTACCAGGGGGTTAGTAATTATCCCAGGGATCTTGAGGTCTCCTATGCTTACTATAGTGACGTGGCTCTAAAGACACCCCGTGATCAACAATCCGGAGGAAGAGATCAGGTAAAAGGATTGAGGCATTTGTTAAGGGAGGTTGACCCATTTTACAGCCTTGCTTGCCCTTGTTGTATTAGCGAATTACCTCCATTGTTAAGATAGTAACCCAGTTTTAAAGCAAATTTGGCTTCCCCGTTGAACTTTCCTTGTCAGAAGGTTGCAAAAGGGGATTGACACTGCATCCATCAGAAATATGAATTGGTGGCCAAGCATCTGAATTTTGTGCTGCAATGGTTGTAATTATGAAAAATGGCCGTAAGTCACTGTTTTTTTCAGTGCTGTTGTTACAGTACTTTCAGGGTTCACCAAATGAATTGTTGTAAGTCAAAGACTACCTCTGTTATGTTGCCTGGCTATATGGCAGCACCAAGCTATCTGCAATTGGGTTTGAAAAGCCAAGAAGGCTTGAACTTGGTTAGTGTTTGGATGGGAGGCTGTTTGGCAATTCCAGGGCTGTAGGCTAGACTGAAAAAGTCAAACATATCCATAACAAGCCATTATTCAAGTCAAGGAAATTGTCTGTCTGTCTGTCTGTCTGTCTGTCTGTCTGTCTGTCCATCTCTATATCATATCTCTCTATCTTTCTATCCCCCTCTCTACTCTTCTCTCTGTCTACTTCTGTCTACTGTCTCTCTGTATAATATCCTCTCTCATCTCTCTCTCTCTCTGTATAATCTCTCTTCATCTCTCTCTCATTTTAGTCCCTCTCTCATGTCTCTCTCTCTCCCTTTCTATCTCTCTATCTCTGTATAACTCTCTCATTTCTCCATCTTTCTATCTCCCTTTTCATTCTTTCTCTATACATATATCTATCTCTATATCATCTCTCTGTCCCCTCTCTTTCTGTCTCTTTCCATATATATCATCTCTCTCTCTCTCTCTTTATATATATATATATATATATATATATATATATATATATATATAATTATATATACTATATTATGTTGTGTGTGTGTGTGTGTGTGTGTGTGTGTGTGTGTGTGTGTGTGTGTGTGTGTGTGTGTGTATGTATGTATATATATCTCTCATCTCTCTCTCTTTTCTATCTCCCTCTCTCATCTCTCTTTCTCTGTCTCTCTATCTATCTCTCTATCTTCCCTGTCTACTCTCTCCCTTTCTATCTCTCTATCTCTGGTATAATACCTCTCTCATTTCTCCATCTTTCTATCTCCCTCTTTTCATCTCTTTCTCTATACATATATCTATCTCTATATCATCTCTCTGTCCCCTCTCTCTCTGTCTCTTTCCATATATATCATCTCTCTCTCTCCTCTTATATATATATATATATATATATATATATATATATATATATATATTATGTTGTATGTATGTATGTATGTATGCTATGTATGATGTATGTATAATATCTCTCTCATCTCTCTCTCTTTCTATCTCCCTCTCTCATCTCTCTTTCTCTGTCTCTCTATCTATCTCTCTATCTTCCCTGTCTACTCTCTCTCTTTCTCTATCTCTATATCATCTCTCTCTGTGTGTATGTGTGTGTGTCTATCTCTGTATCATGTCTCTCTCTCATCTATCTCCCTCTCTCATCTCTCTGTCTCTGTCTCTATCTCTATATCATCTCTCTGTATCATCTCTCTCTCTCATCTCTGTATCTTTCTATCTCTCTTTCTCATCTCTCTCTCTCCCCTCCCTCTCTATTCTCTCCCCTAAAACCCTGGAATTGCCAAACAGCCTCCCATCCAAATACTAATCAAGTATAAATATGGAAAGCTATGTGCTGAAGATCAAAAGGGGGACACCGAAAGTCCCATGGCAACACTTCTTCTGGAACAAGCCCCCCTGTCTCATTTCATCTGGAGCTTGCAGGACGAGTAGCTTCAACTTCCGTAGAAAGAAGGATATTTTGCCATGATGGGTTTATGGTGTTTGCTCTCTTTTCCTTTCTTTTTTAAGGCCTTGGTTGAAGCAATCAGACTTCAGGATGATGAGTTACTACAAGCCTTGACCAAAGAAAATGGGGATATTTTCATGTGGTTGAAACATGAAGCAGTAAGAGGAGATTCGGTCGCACAGGTAAACAAAATCCATTGTTCTGGTCTAGGCTTTCCCAAGATCATGAAGCCTGACTCCTCGTCCCGATAAAACTCCTTTTATTTAGGTTAAAGGGAATTTCTCTCCAACAAAATCCCGGCAAACAGTCTTTTCATGAGATTTCACAACTTCAGATCTTTATCAGGCTGGAGAGTTGCCAGACCGATAGCTTCCAAACACCACGCTTTAGCAGCAATTACTTGGCAAGAAGTCAGGAACAGATCTTCACCGTAATGAATTGAACTAATTGTTTCCTGCAAACCCCACTCCCCTTTCTCTCCTCTTTATTCCCCATGGGAGGGGCCATTCACCATCCACCTGTGGCTTTACTCCCGAGTTGACTCTTGTTCCTTAGTGTTCCCTTCTTCTGGAAGCTCTGTGAATGTGCACGCTGGGAATAGGCTCCAGCTGTTCTTCTTCCCTACTGATCTCTGACTCCGAAGGCAGGCAATACCTGTCGGATGACCCTGGCTCCATCTCTGTCTCCGACGCAGAGCCCTTAACAGAGCCTTCCCCAGACTCTAGGACTGGCCCATGTTCCTCCTCAACCTCCTCACTGTCTGCCACCAGCTCTGATGCCCACTGGCAGGCCGCAACAGACGGGAGGGAGGACTGAAGTGGACACCTGGCCTTGTGAAAGATGTCTCAACCACAGAAGGGGGGAGGGAGGCCTAGGAAACATTTCAGACAGGACCACCCCGAGTTTTCCAGAGATTAAATGGAAAAGGAAGGGGAAATATTTTGATTTTTGTACTTCTGTGAATATAAACCTATATAATAAAGATAGAACCAAGGCACTCCGGGTACTGCTTTTTTTTTTCTGGATTACCTTTGCAAGGCTAACGATTTCCTATTGGAACATTTTATCTTGCTTTAGCAACGCCTGGGACAGATGCTTTTCTGGGGCCAGCAAGGAGTAGAAAAAAATATAAGGAAAGCCGTGGAATGGTATGCAAAGGGTGCTTTAGAAAATGAAGACCCAGTCTCTTTATTCGACTATTCCATTGTGTTATTCAAGGTAAATGTTATTTTTTTTTAAATGAATACTTCGGGGCAGTGGTAGGATTCAAAAATTTTTACTACTGCTTCTTTGGGCATGGCTTGGTGGGCATGGCCACGTGACTGGGTGGGTGTGCCTTCTTTTTTTTTTGCTTTTTTGCAGCTAACCCCCCCACCTATTTTGGGGGCCTTCTGAGCCTCAGAGGAGCCTCTGGGGGGGCATTTTTGCTCCCGTAAGGCTCCTCTAAGGCTCAGGAACTTACTATCGGTTCGGCAACCCACGACAAATCCTTGCTACTGGTTCGCCCGATCCGGTGTGAACCAGCTGAATACCACCACTGCTTTGGGGGATGTTTCCCTACTCTTTTTAAATGTAATGTCTGTAATGTTATCATGAGGAAGGTGGGAATGAGGGAAAGGAAGGAAAGACATCTAATTCCATCACCCAGTCAAACTTGGTCCTACTTCATTCCTCTTCCAGGTACTCCTCGTCTTACGACCACAATGGAGCCCACATTTCTGTTGTTAAGCAAGACACTCATCGAGCGAGTTTTGCCCCCCCTTTTATGAACTTTCTCACTACCGCTGTTGTGAATCACCGCGGTTCTCAGTATAAAAAACGGTCATAAGTCACTTTTTCTTTTTAGTACTGTTTAATTTTGAAGGGTTGCTACACAAACTATTGTACTTTTTCCTTTGCAAACAGAAGATTTCAATTTTTGATAAAAGTACTTCCCTCTCTTTCCTGTATGAAAAAAAAAGAGGCTTAAGACATTTGGAAATTATTATTATTATTTTCTCATCGTTTAGGGCCAAGGGGTGAAAAGGAACCGACGTCTTGCTTTCCAGCTGATGAAAAAGGCCTCTTCAAAGGTAGAAACCAGACCCTTTTATTTAGTTTACAGTGAATTCCTTTCCAGCAAAATCCCAGCCAACAGTCTTTCAAGAGCTTTCACAACTATAGACCTTATCAGGCTTGGAGAGTTGCCAGGCCAATATCTTTCAGACACCATGCTATAGTGGGCAATACTTGGCAAGAATGCAGGAACAAATCTTCACTCAAATGAACTAATTGTCTCCTGCAAACCCCACTCCCCTTTTGCTCCTCTTTATTCCCTATGGGAGGAGCCATTCACTTTCTACCTGAGCCTTTATTCCTGAGCCTTTATTCCTGAGTCAGTCACTGTCCACCTGAGCCTTGTTCCTTAGCTATTCCCTTCTTCTGGCAGCACACACTGGGAACAGGCTCCAGCTGTTCTTCTTCCCCACTGAACTCTGGTTCCTCCCCAACCTTCTCACTGACTGACCCTGCTGCCAGCTTCACTGGCCACTGGCTGGCCACAACAGATCTGTTTTCTCTGCCTAAGTGTAAAACCTTGCCTTTCTCTCCCATCAAATTTCATTTTGTTGCATACTAACTTGTGTGACGGTTTGTCCATTGTGTCTTTTATTGATTTTTTTTTCTCCCTTGTCCCAACAGGGATTCCCCCAAGCAGTCAACGGCCTTGGCTGGTATTATCACACCTTTAAAAGAGATTATGCCAAAGCAGCCAAATATTGGCTAAAAGCCGAAGCCATGGGTAGTCCAGAGGCCACCTTCAACCTTGGGGTTTTGCATTTAGATGGACTGTATCCAGGAATGGCAGGTAGAAATCGGGTAAGTGTGAATTTTTCACTGTCCCGTAAACCAATGATCCCCTCAACCATTTGGACACCAAGGACTGGTTCCTTGGAGGAAGAGATTTATTCATCTTCCAACAAGTGAAGTCAATGGGGCAGCCAGATTCACTTAACAACTGTGTGTTTATGTAGGGTGTTTCCCCCAAAATAAGACCCTGTCTTATAATTTTTTTGCCATCAAAAAAAGGCACCAGGTCTTATTTTCGGGGGATGTCATCCACTGACTAACCTCACTTGTGTGCGTTGTCCCCGGCGTCCTTTTTGCTGTCAGAGGCCTTCAGGAATTTCTTCTGCAGCTGGGAAGGCTTTCCTGAAGGCATCTGCAGCTGATAAGAGAGCTCTGGACTGATCCAGAGCTTTGCTATCAACTACGGAGGCCTTCAGAAAAGCCTGGCCAGCCTTGCCAGCTGCAGAAGAAATGGGCCAGCCAGGCAGGTGTCGGGGTGTGCGAGGCCTGGCTACAACTGTCCAAAGGTAAGTAGTAGGGCAGCTCTACCCTCCAATCCTCACCCTAGCAGAAATTGTATCCGTGCACTCTGGAGTGGCCAGAAGCTTAATTAGAGCTTATTTTGGGGGGCAGGGCTTATATTGGGTGCATGTATAAAAAAATCAAGCTAGGACTTACTTTCAGGGTAGGTCGTATTTTCAGGGAAATGGGGTACTGCAGTCATAAAATGGGACAAAATTGACTTAACTCATGTCTTAACTTGTCCCACTTAGCAACAGAAATTCGAAGACTACCAGCACTTAAATTATAAATCTGTTTCAGGGCAGCTAGTAACCTATGTAAAACTATTTTGATTTTTAAAAAAAAATGCAAATGGAAGTTACACATACCTGTGCAACATCTATTTTCTCTCCCCGCTTTGGCAGACTGCTGCTGCTGGGTATTTCTATAAAGCCGCAGGAAAAGGTAATATGGAAGGGACTCTGCACTGCTCCCAGTTTTACATTACAGGAAATCTACCAAGCTTCCCCAGGGATCCGGAAAAGGCAGTACTGTAAGTAAGGAGAAAGGAGAAACAATTGCAAAAAAATATTACTTGGTTGACCCTAATCTGTATTAGGTGGTTAGTATGATCTTTTTGCATGCAGTTTCCCTATTTGAGATTCCATGTGAGCTAGGGATTGTCAGAAGCTCTGCAGGAGCTCTTGGTAATTAGATAAATAAAGAAGCATCCCTCTTTTGAACTTCATACTCCCTACAATATTAGAAGTGGTAGGAATTCTCACATACCATGGCTACTTAACTTTCCCCCTCCTCCTCCTCCTCGTCTCCTTTCTGGCACCTCCTCCTCTTTCCTATGGTATGTTGGAATGATCTTGTTTGTCATCATCCTCACATGTCCACACATGTCAACACATGTCCTCACAACCACACATGTCATCAATTTCATTTCTTCTTCCTCTTCTTCTTCTTCTTCTTCTTCTTCTTCTTCTTCTTCTTCTTCTTCTTCTTCTTCTTCTTCTCCTTCTTCTTCTCCTTCTCCTTCTCCTTCCTCTTCTTCCTCCTCCTCCTCTTCCTTCTCCTCCTCCTTCTTCCTCCTCTCCCCCCTCCTCTTTCTGGCACTGATGATGTTACCCCCTTCTCTTTCCAGTGGTATGGTGGAAGGATCTTGTCAGTCATTATCTTCACACAACCACATGCATCATCAAATTCATTTCCCACCAAGAATGGCTGACTTAGCGTCTTTTCTGTGTTGGCATCAGCAATTTGTCTCTTACAAACATATGGGAAAAATGAATAAGTTGATGCAGGTAGGTAGGCAGATAGATGGATAGATAGATCTGAAGGAGAAGGATAGATAAACTAAGTAGCTAGCTGAGAGAAAGAGAGGTGAGAGAGAGATGTTAGATGGTGGATGATAACTAGCTAGCTATATTAGACAGGTAGGTAGGTAGACAGATGAAAGAGACATAGATAGATAGATAGATAGATAGATAGATAGATAGATAGATAGATAGATAGATAGACAGATAGATAGTTGATAGAGACAGAGATAGATAGAAAGATAGACAGTGATAGATGATAACTAGCTAGTTAGCTATATGATAGAGTGATAGAGATAGAGACATAGATAGATGGATGGATAGATATAGATAGATAGATGATAGCNAACTAGCTAGTTAGCTATATGATAGAGTGATAGAGATAGATAGAGACATAGATAGATGGATGGATAGATATAGATAGATAGATGATAGCTAGCTATATTATACAGAGATAGATCGATAGATATAGATGGTAGATGATAGATGTTAAGAGTATAGTAGAAAATAGTGAGCAATCCATCCATCATCTCACCAGGTGGAGGCACTGCATGCTCCTAAGAGATGATTTTCCCATGTCCTACTCACTGGGACATCCAAGACTAAAGGAGGACGGACTCCATCCAGCCACAATGGTGCTTCCCTTTGCCCCCTTTTACTGTTACTCCTTTCCTTTTCAGCTGGGCAAAATACGTGGCAGAAAAGAATGGCTATTTAGGCCACATCATCCAAAAGGCACTCAAAGCATACCTAGAATTGTCTTGGTAAGTTTGTTGTGGGCTTTTACACCCGGAAAATGTGTTTTGCTTTGTTTTATTCTTTTCTGAAGTTTCTTTGTTTTAATTTGATTGGTTGTCTTTTGTTCTTGTTTTGCTCTTCTCTTTGGTTTTAGGAATGAAGCTCTCCTGTACTATATCCTTTCTGCGGAGACAGGAATAGAGGTATCACAGACAAATCTAGCACATCTCTGTGAAGAGGAACCGGTGAATATTTTTCCCATTGCTGCTGCTCCTTCTTCCTCCTCTTCTTCTTCCCCCCTTCTCCTCCTCCCCCTCCTCTCCTTTGTTCTTCTTCTCTTCCTCCTCCTCCTCCACTTCCTCCTCCTCCTCATTCTCCTCTTCCTTCTTTTTCTCCTCCTTCTTTCTCCTCCTCGTTTTCCTTTTCTTCCTCCTCCTTTTCCTCCTCTTCTTCCTCTTCATTCTCCTCCTTTTTTTCTCCTCCTTCTCCTTTCTCCTCCTCCTCTTTCTCCTTCTCCTTTTTCTCCTCCCTCTCCTTTTTCCTCCTTCTCTTTCTCTTCTCTTCCTCCTCCTCCTCTTTCTTCTCTTCTTCTTCCTCTTCCTCCTTCTCCTTCTTTTTTTTCCCTCCTCTTCCTCCTAAGTCATATTTTCCTCCATTATACTTCCCAGAACTTGACAAAAAGATACTTCGCCACCGACTGCGTTTGGAAGTACTATAATTTCTCCATTTCTCAAAGCAGCGCTCCCTCGTTTGGTATGTATATTAGCTGATTAGAAAATAATGCCCTGTGAGTATTGTGGAGTCATGGAATATAATCTGGGAGTTGATAGTGGTGGTTTGTACATCACCCAGCATTAAAAAAGAAGCAGTAACTGATTGAAAGCATTGGGTGCATCCATTTTTCTATCCTCATCTGTTGTGTTAAATGTAACAAACAAACAAAACAACAAGTTTTAACACAGGTCTTTCTTTCCAAAGCTTACTTGAAAGTAGGGGATTTTTACTACTATGGTTATCAGAACCAGAGCAGGAACCTGGATATGTCAGCCCGTATGTATGCACAAGCAGCATTGATGGAAGATGCACAGGTGGGTAACAGATGAATGGTCAGTATACCAAACATGAAATCTTCAAAAATGGCATGAGGTTCTGTTCAAGCTCCCACTCCATGGAGCAGAGAGACAGCCTCTTAGAAGCACAGCAAACCCAGATCCAGTTAGCCAGGCCTGGTTCCAAGTTATGACTCTGTAACTGTCTGGTTTGGCACAGCCACCAAACAGGAGAGAGACAGATTTCAACCGATAGTTAATGCAGAAAACACAGTTGCAACTGGCCTGCCTTCCACTGAGAATAGAATAGAATAGAAATTGGAATGTAGAATAGAATAGAATAAGAATGAATAGAATAGAATAGAATAGAATAGAACTCTTTATTGAGGGCCTGTATACTGCATGGGGGATGTGGTGGCTCGGTGGCTAAGGACCACTTGGCCTTATTGATCAGAAATGTCAGTGGTTTGGCGGTTCGAATCCCTAGTCACACGTAACGGAGTGAGCTTACCTTGTTTCTAGTGTACCACCTTCTGCCAATCTAGTGTTTGAAAAGCATGTAAAAAAATGCAAGTAGAAAAAATCGGGACCCCTTTGGTTGGGAAGGGAACGGTGTTTCGTGCACTATTGAAGGCGTTGAGTTCATCCGCGCCACATGACCATGGAGACTGTCTTCGGACAGTGCTGGCTCTTTGGCTTTTGTAACGGAGATGAGCACCGTCTCCTAAATCTGGAAATGGACTAGCACGGATGTGAGAGGAACCTTTACCCCTTTACTTATACTGCATGGGTCAGAAAGAGGGCTGAGAAATATCTACGGGCCCCCTACCATCCTGGACATAAAACTGTTTCAGTTTCTCCCCTCAGCGCAGCCGTTATAGTGGCATTACATGCCCAAAGCCGCTGGTCCCAAAGGGCAGCTCCCCCCCCCCCCATGCCATCCCTCTGCTAAACAATTAATTTCCCACAGCACTGTTCCTTATGCCCTGGGATGTCAAATCATGTAGTAGAGCTGTCTTACTTTTTTATCCTTCTCATCTTTCTTATTACCTACTCCTTTAGCATCTTATGTCTGTCCCTTTGTTTTTTGTATCTTTATGATTTATCTTTATTGCTTTTATTTGGTATCTTATGACTATCACTGCAGGATTGCCTCTTAGGACTTAACGATGATTGTATTTTTATCATTTATGATCGTGATTTACCATTTGTCACTTGTATGTACACTGAGAGTTTATGCACCAGAGACAAATTCCTTGTGTGTCCAATCACACTTGGCCAATACAGAAATGTATATTCTGTTCTGTTTCTAATTTTTCATTCCAGTATTCTATTCCATTCTATTCTATTTCAATTTTCTATTTTATTCTAATTCTATTATATTCTAATGTCTATCTCTTCTATATTCTAATTTCTATTCATATTATATTCTTTCTATTCTAATTTACTATTCTATTCTAATTCTATTTTATTCTAAATTTCTATTCTAATTTCTATTCTATTTCTATTCTACTGTAATTTCTATTTTATTCAATTCTATTCTATATTCTAATTCTTAATTTCTATTCTATCTATTCTAATTCTATTCTATTCTAATTTCTATTTTCATTCTATATTCTCTTCTTTCTATTCTAAACCTATTCCTACCCTCTACCCTACCCTACCCTACACCTACCCTACCCTACCCTACCCTACCCTACCCTATCCTATCCTAAATACCTATCCTATCCTATTCCTATCCTATCCTATTCCTATTCTTCCCAGCAAAACTAGTCCAATTAACCATTATTTTCTTACCCAGGGATTCTTTAATTTGGCTCTTCCTTCTGAAGAAGCGTTATTCTCTCCCAAGTTATATTTTGCAAATTCACTTTAGAAATTGACAGCCACTGTCTAAACTCCAGAAAATATGTCCCTCCGTCAAGAGGCTCTTTATGAAAGGTAAGCCTCTCTCTCTCTCTCTCTCTCCCTCCCCCCCTCTCTTTTTCTATTTTTAACAGATACTGAAGTCAGAGTTGAATGTTTAGAATGGTGTCTGTAGAAGATTAGCACAAATGAGTTGTGGGAATGAAGCTTTCAACTTCTTCTGCACAAACTTCTTTCAACTTCTTCTGCACAAATGCTTGAAAGAAAGAGGCCTTTTATTTTTTATCGTAAACATGGCAGAGATTGCAACAAATTACCAAAGCAGCTTTGACCAAATTCTGAATGATTATTCTGGAGCCTCGGAAAAAAAAATAGAGACAAGGTGAATTCTCGTTCCAAAATGTGAACAATTGTCACTTCTAGCTGAGAGCCATGGCAAGTAAGATATCTGTTTGGCAACAGGGCAGCCTTTCAAAGGAGATCAGGTTCAAATGCATATATATGTATGTGTGTGTATATGTGTATATATATATTTATATATGTGTGTGTGTGTGTGTGTTTTTAAGTTTTCGGGGGTACTTACATGTGTGCTGTTCAGCTTCCTTTGGGTATTATCCCACGTCATTGTAGTGCTTTTAAAGTTGTAGCA
>BHFT01036468.1:0-24334 GCA_004320025.1 Laticauda laticaudata | reverse complement strand
CTGACCGTACATAGTCACGTAAGTAGGCAGGGCTTCTAGGTTCCCGAGTTGACCTGCCAGTTTAGTTGTGTCATGTCTTCAGCGGGTTTCGGACGGGATCGCTGTTTCTCCTGTCCTCTCTCTGTCGAACCTCCTGGAAAGTCGAGTCAGCCATGCCGCTCCGCCCGGTCTACTCAGGCTGGTAGAGTCGGCTGGGCTGCTCCTTTCTGACCAAGCATCTAGGTCTACTTGTGCTTCTTGTTCCTCGCCAAAGACTTCTATGGGTAGGTCCATTGTTTTTGCTTGCGTTTATTTGGGAATGTTTTTTTATTGTGATTATTTTGATTTTCTGCGGTTTTCTTTTTCTACGGGGGGGTTTCTTTTTCTACAGAAGGGTTCTTTTCTACCGGAGGGTTCCCCTCTTATTTGTTACTGAGGTGTCTCCCCCTCTCTGATTGGTCTGTTGCTGCTTTTGTGTAACGGTTGTGTGTGTTGTTGGTGTTTGTGTGTGGTTGTTCTTCGTGTCTGGGTGTGTCGGTGGTGCGCTGTAGTGTTTCGTGATTGTAATGGTCGATGTGTCTTTGCCATGTTTGGCTTCGTCTGTCTCCAGTCTGTAGGACTGTGGTCCGGTTAATTTGTGTAATTGTTGCTGGCACCCACATGGGTGGCGGTGAAGGTTTTTTGCGTATACTAATTGTCCTGGTTTCGAATTTGCGATACTTGCTCAAAGAAATCGGTAGGTTTTTCAGTAGTTGTATGTTTGGGTGTAATCTATCTGTGATCTTAGTTTTCTGCTGCCCATCAGTAATCCTGCTGGGCTTTTTTTTTGTAGTGGAGTTTGGTGTTTCTGTGTTGTATTGTGAGCATTTTTTCAATTCTTCTTGCATGTCCCTGTGTCTAATTTGGTCTAAGTTTTCCTAGGTATACGCGGACATGCGTTCCGCCCTAATACCGTTCATCGCTGGTCAGGCCCGAGGCTGTAAGTGCATGTCGTATGCCATGTTCTGCTAGGAATTTCTTGAAATGGTAATGCTGTAAATTGTGGGCCATTATCGGAGACGAGGACGTCCAGTAAGGCCATGTTGTAGTGAATAGTTTCTGGAGTTGTTTGATAACTGCTTCAGTGGTAGTAGACATGCATGATGCTTACTTTCCAACCAATTGAAGTAAGCATCTACTACGATTAGATATGTATTCCCTTTTGTTGGCCCCGCGACAGTCTGTATGTATTCATAACCAGGGGCCTTTGGCATTTCCCAGTCAGGACAGGTGCTGAAGGGGTGCAGGGTGGGAGTTTTGACATTTCCCACACGGTTCGACCCATTTCCCCAAATGTCTTTGTCCATACCCGTCGGCCACCTTCATAGTCTGGCAGGGATTTCATTCGCATGATGCCCTGGGTGGCCACCAAGAAGGGAGGGGTGTTCCATATTAACATACTTCAAATAGGCTATTCCTATTGGACAACAAATATCCAATGCTGATTGGCTACTTTTCTCAATGCTGATTGGCCAATCATAGCAGGGCTATGATTGGCCAATTCAAGCAGCGGGAAAAACAAGTAGCTGTCATAGGACACTAGCCGTGAGCAGCTCTCTATAAAAAGAGTTGCTGCGGCTCCTGGTTAGAACAGACTTTCGAAACTAAATAAAAGAGCTGAAGTTACACTGATCTCTGAGTCTCATTCCCGCGAACAGAACAGGCCCAAAACAGAGCCATGAGGTATCCCAGTGCATGCTTCCCTCCATGTAGATGTAGTTCCATTAAAGACTATGTGCTAAGTGCAGATGGTCAGCCAACTACAAATTCAGTTGATGATGGTACTGTTTATCCTATATTGTTCTATCTTACCAAGAAGTAAGTTGTCAAATGCCTTATTGAAGTCCAAATATACCATATCCACAGCATTTCATTGTGAACTTCAATCTACTGTATAAAAGGATATCCAGAATATAAGAAACCTCTTCAGGCAAGTAATCCCCTCTTACAAAATGAAATTGCTGCTTCTTTTATGTTTAAACTTTGTTCAGTTGTCTTCTTCCTTCACAGGGCTTCATGGAAACCCTACTTTGCACTTCTGACACTGGAAACTTCAGCTCTGATCATCAGCAGATTTGGGATTCCTGCCCTGGGTAATATCTGTGAGTACCAATTTGGGGATCTAGGCTTGATCAACTCTCCCCTCAAGACATTTGACTAATATTATTTCAGCGGGGGAGGGGGAGGATTGCTTTAAGATTTTTAGTTAAATGAGTAACTCTAAATTTGCTTTGAATTTTGCTTTCAGTCAGATTTTTTGTGGCCGAATGTATTCCACCTCTTCTTACTCCATGTTTCCATGCAGGAGAGCAAATAAATAAACAAATCCAAACCATTGCTCCTTATCAAGAATTGTGCATTCCATCCAAATAATTAAACATAAAATGAGATAAAGTTGCAAGTGAAACTGCCCTGTAAATAAGCCACTTGAAGTATTTTGGTGGATGATAATTATACACTGAGGAAGCAGATTAATTAAAGCTAGACATAAGAGACAGAGAGGGAAGCTTGCAAGCCTAGCATTTTTTTTAATTTCACGCGATTTCCCATATGACAAAGATTTTTGCTCGGGAGCATAGATTCTAGCTGCTAGGCAAACCAAACCCAGGTTGTTTCATGTAATTTTATTTTGCATCCCGTGCACCTCTTGAGCCATATAAAAGAGAGAAGCCCTGATTGCAAATCAAAGGGACTCTCTTGCCTTCACTCTTCTGCTTTTCCCTCATTCCACTGCTTCACTAATAGTTTGCTCAACTCTTTTCAAAAACCCAGAAACACCAATTCTAACCATGAACATACCTATTGGGTCTCGATGCTTAGGTGGATCAAGGCGATTTTCTTCTGCTTCTATGGCGGGTGGCCACAGCTCTGTTCCTCCATGCCAGCCATATGGAAGACAATGTGGGACTGGTGGTTACTCCAGCATGAGCCTGAATAATTTTGGTGGGGGAAGCCAAAGAATATCTTATAGCCAAGGCCTTGGAGAACAAATCTATGGGGGAGCTGGTGGACAGCGCATAGGAATGGGTGGGCAGGTGATGGGAATGGGGGGTCTTGGTTATGGTGGAGGGTTTGGTGGACGTTATGGGGGTGCTGAGTGCCAGAGTGGATGTGGAGGATATTGTAGAATGAGCAGCATGACTAGCACCAGAAGTGAAGGGATCCGTGGGGTCTCTATTGACGAGCGCCTCTTGAAGCCACTTTCTATTGGAGTTGATCCTGAGGAGCATAAAGCACGGACACATGAGAAAGAAGAGATGAAAACCTTGAACAACCAGTTTGCTTGCTTCATTGATAAGGTAGGAGTTTGTCCATTCTTCTCTTTTTTTTTCAACTTTCAATTTTAAATGTTTAAGAATAAATTGGGATAATCCATCTATCCCCCTTTCTTCATCTCTTGCTACACTCCTTCCTCATTCTAAAATAAACATCTAACTTCCCCCTGTTGCATTCTTCTTGCCATGCTAGGAACTAATTATAAGAAATCTTTCCTGAATTATGACATTTCATAAAGAGGCACTTGCTTGTTTGTTTGTGTGTATGCATCAAGAGAGACTGGGAATATTATTAGAGAGACTGGGAATATTATTAGGATTCAGATTGCCAGCTCTGTTATCTTCATAAATATGGTAAGAATCCTAAAATAGAGATCAGCATTAAGCCTTCACCAAACAGGAGGATAGGGAGAAGTTTTTTCGAAGGGGGAATATTTGAACTAGGAATTTTGTGTCCTGATATTTCCTTCATTAAATGGCAATAGTTTTGGTTCCTTCCATTCCCACCTTTCAGCTTTGTATTCTACTATTCTAGTCTTTCTTTGTTATGGCCATCATATGGCAATCAAAACTACCTGGTTTTTCTAACCCTAATCCTAGACTTGTTCCAACTTCAATTAACATTAGGATTTAGACTCATTTTTTAAATAAGTGATTGTATTATCTAATCTTACATTTGCTGAATAGAAAATACTGCTTTTTTTAAAAAAATTCTGAGTTGAAATTTTTACAGGGAAGGGACATGATTGACTTGGCTAGACAGACAAGTGAAGAAGACATCCATAAATGTAATTGTTTCAATAAATTATTACCTGGATCTGTATAGATCCATTTCATGAGAATAAGATATCTGAATAGGAAATGGGGGTTGAAATCCTGATTCACTGCAATTGAAGTGAAAATTGAAGGAAGCAGTAGAAATTATAAGCTGTTTCCTCCCTTTCCATTTTATATTCTTCAAATTTTAAATACATGCCCTTCTAATCTCATGATAAATCAGAGCCACAAAACCATTTCATGATCAGTCATTTATTCCATTCAAATGAGAATCTGTCAGCAATTGTGAATACACAAAGCCATTACAAAAATTCACTTGCTAAAATGAGTTCCAATAGCTGGCGCTTCACAGTCAGTTTGGTGTAGTGGTTAAGACATCAAGTTAGAAACTGTGAGACTGTGAGTTCTAGTCTCACTTTGTGCATGAAGCCAGAGGAGAAACATTGGGCCAGTAATGTTCTGTCAGTCCTAGAAAGGAGGCCATGGCAAACCACTTGTGAAAAATCTTGCCGGGAAAACTACAGGGGCTTGTTGGACACAATTGAATGGAAGGGGGAAAAAATCTGGAGCTCAATATTTTGGGCATTTGTTTTTATAAAAGGTAGTTGCCTTTAAGTTGAGCTCAGCTGCTGAAGATTACAGGGAAATATTCTTTACTTTGTTGTCTATTACATGGATATTATTGGCAACAATAAGATTGCTATACTCTTCATCTGGAATGCTTATTCAGGTTTCAAGTTTAGCTGACTACCTTGGCATTCTCAAGAACTCATCCATCCAAATACTAACCAGTTCTCATCCTGTTTAACTTCCAGCCGAAACAGAATCATCCCACTCTCCTCATATCTCATACTCTAAACAATAAAAACCTCAGAAATTGCTTTCTGTTTATTTTTTATCAAGTTAACCATTCAGAACTGAAATTCCTTTTACTTTTACCTTTTGGTTCTCTGCTACTTTGCTGTGGTTTGTAGGTTTATGCTTTGTGGTCGATGTTTGATTAATTCATCAGCAGCAGAGCTATAAATTCATATTGTCCATTCTGCCCATCAATTAAATGAGTAGAAAAAATATTTGTAAATTATTTCAGCTCAGACTCAGCCATCTTAGATCTATGTCTAAATTACATAGAGGCTATTGCTGTAAGAGACATGTTTGTCTACCAAAAGTAGCCTGAATAATAAAAACATGAACTATACCATTTTAATTCCCAATGGTAGACAAAGGTATAGTATTTATTTAAAACTACTTCACACATAAGGCTCCTGAAGTGTCAGTAGTGAATTATCAATCAACTCATTCTCAAAGCAGTAGGCAAGAAAAAGAATACTTAAAATAGATAATTCAGGAATGCAAAAGCTATGATAATTGGAGTTGTATGCCAAACATAATGGTAATAAAATATTTAAATGATTTGTCAAACACTCAAGAGAAAGAGAAAAATAATTTAAAATCAATCCACGACAAATCAAGTTAATTTAGCACCAAACTCTCACAAAAGGAAGGCCTGGGCAATGATTTGCCTCAAACACATCATAGTTGGGCGCACCGGCTCAAATGACCAACCACAGAAAAGGCCCACTTTATGGCAATCAACAGCAAGGCTTCTTCTTGCTATTACATTTGCACAAACAAGACAAAAGTTGAGTATAATTCTTACAGATCAGAGAGACAGGGCTACATACAAGATGAAGTATTTTGAAAAAAATTGAAATATTGGCCTGGGTCACCTCTAGTTTTGGAGGCCAAATTGCATTCTCCATTTGGCTCCCTTCATATGTCTTGGGTCTAGAATTCTTAGGATTCCCAAGAAAATGGGCCAATAGCCCCAAGGTTGGAAAGTCTGAGGAACTGTAATCCCAGCATATCACCAAGAGACAAACTTGGATGTGTATTGACTGTTTCAGAATTCAGCCCAGAGGCTCAACTGATTGAAGCAGATCATAGATACTGCAGATTGATCGGGGAGTTTTCAGTAATGTTCAATTTTCCCCCACCCACTACATTTTTTTTCTAAGCCAAGCCAAGGACTAATTAGCTCCCTTCCCAAATTTTCCCCATCGGCCCCATCATCCATTCCATCTGTTCACCTGTCATGCAATAACAGCAGCGGCAGGCGAAGTGAGCAGGTGAAAGGAATTTTTCCTTGTTTGACAGACAGCTGGTACTCCGGGGCACAGAGCCTGGGGAACTGTTAGAAAAATAGTTTGGCAAGCATAGTTATAATTGCAGAGAGCAATAAGTAGGTGTGGTTTTTTTTCCTGAATGCACTATAGCAAGCACAGGCTATCGTTGCATCTGCGAAATGGCCTTCAGCTTAAAATAAACAAACAAAAGACTAAAATTGTGTTTGATTCATACCAGTTTCAAGTGTTTTCTCAGGGAGGATGCACATTCTAGGTCACACATAATTTGTGCTTTTTCATGAGATTATCAGATACCAAGGAAAGGTGAAATTATCATAGCTTTAATAATAATCCAGAAGCAAATGACACATCCTGAAGCCCCCTGAAGCTATCTCACTATTAAAGATGCAGGAGTGAGTCCCTTGATAATTGGGTATCAGGCCACCCTCAGCTAATCCACTGCGAGAAACTAGTTTAGTTGGAAGACTTACTGGAGAGATTGTTTCTTTCAGGTTCGATCCCTGGAGCAGCAGAACAAAGTTCTTGGTACTAAGTGGGAACTCCTGAATCAATATGTTCAGCCTACTCGGAAGAACCTCGAAGCCTACTATGATAATTTCATTGTCTCACTTAAGAAACAACTGGAATGTCTCCTAAATGAAAGAGAAAAACTGGAACATGAACAGAAGAACATGCAGGAACTAGTTGAGGAATATAGGTCTAGGTGAGTAAACATATTTGGAAGACTGAAGCTTGGCACTATACTGGAATCCCCTCCCCAGATAAGAATCTGATCAGCTGCATTTCAAGATAATGTCTATCAGGATCTAAATACAGATAGTCCTCAATTTACATCCACAATTGAGCCCAAAATTTATGTTGCTAAGCGAGACATTTGTTAAGTGAGTTTTGCCCTATTTTACGATCTTTCTTGCCACAATTGCCGAGCGAATTACTACAGTTGTTAGGTTAGTAACAGGGCTGGTAAGTGAATCCAGCCTCCCCATTGACGTTGCTTGCCGGAAGGTCACAAAAGGGGAATTACATGAGCCTGGGACACTGCAACCATCATAAATATAAGTCAGTTGCCAAGTATCTGGATTTTGATCTCATATGCTGTGATGGCCTGATGTATGAAAATAGTTATAAGTCACTTTTTTGAGGGCTGTTGTAATGTCAAACAGTTGCTAAATGATAGTGGAGGACTACCTGTGTTGATTGCATCTGCCATTCTCCAGATGTGCTGAGACTGCAATTCCAGTGAGTAGGTCTGAGAATTTTGTGAGCAGCAATCCCAGTGAAACTGAGATTGAAAAAGGCTGATTTAAGTTGTATTGACATTACCTCCGAGTTCATAATAGACTTTGTTAAACCTTCCTAGCATTTTCCCCACAAAATGCAGGGTCTCCTTTTGTTAGGTCAACCAAGTGTTAATCCATTTGTTATGACAGGTGTTGAGGTAATTCCCTGTTTGGAGAATGAGCACATACAGGGAGACGTAGTGAGAGTAGTGAAGAATTACACACACACAGCACACAGCACACAGATACACTATACAGTAACTGTAGGTTTTTACTTCCAATAAACATTTTAGCAAAGTTCAAGATAAGCAGTCCAAGTCATTCACAGGTAAGGCAGTCAGTGTTCAGTTCAGGGATAATCCAAATATTAAAGTCCAGTATCAAAAAACAGTTCAGTAACAGACTTATATCAAAGATCAGTAACAGTCATTAGGAGGAACGACAACTCTCTCCAACAGAAGAAACAGACACTNAGCATTTTCTTAAAGACATAGTATTAAAATGTCTATCCTAGTTTATATATTTCCAACCCAAATAACTGTTAGGTGACATACATTCCTAACAACAGGACTAGCTTGTCACCAGATTCTGACATTTTGGGCACAGAGACAGTGACCTGCTCAAAACCAGCCAAAAGCTTTCATGACTAAGGCAGGTTTGAGAACTCAGCCTTCTGGTTTCTAGCCTGGTGCTTTAACCACCAGACCAAACCAGCTCTCTACATGATATGATAGCTACAGGGTAGTAATTACAGTGAAAGAACAAGGCTTGTTTCTTTTTTGATTGTTCCAGTTTATGGAACACCTTGCTTATCTGAGTATCATCAGCTTGCTTTAAAAAAACAAAAAAGCTTTAAAAATCAGTTTTCCAACAAATATCTAGGGCTTTGCTTGAGTTTCAAATTGTTGCTTAGGTAGTTCACTATTTGGAAGGATACATTAACTGTTGTGGCATTTTGCTTATGTCTGCTATATATAAGCCACCTGGGGTGAGTCTGTTGGCCTTGAAGAGAACCTAGAGGTCTTTTAACTAAATGAATGAAAAGGTGGCAGAATTATCAGATGGAAACATACCAGTGAGACCTGCTTTTTATTTAAATGTTTCTGATGTTAAGAACCAGCCTTTCTTTTTTTCTCTAATGCAGATATGAAGATGAGGTTAACAGGCGTACAACAGCAGAGAATGACTTTGTGGTGCTGAAAAAGGTAATTTTTAAATATAACACAAAATACATGAAACTTTGCACTCGGTGGTTTTTTAATCTAGCTAGACCTCCATAAATACATTAAATGATGGCACTCGGTCCATGCGCACAGAGGAAAAACTAAAAAAAAATTGATTTCTGGGATGAATGGACTCTAATGTCTATTCTTAACCCTGTTCCAAGTTTGTATTCTTTACCCGCTCCATCAGCATTCTTGGATTGATTTATAAGATTTTACAGTAAATGCTGCAAATCAACGGAATGCTGAGCCTTGGTGGCACAATGGTTAAAGTGCAGTACTGCAAGCTACCTCTGGTGACTGTCAGCTGCCTGCAATTTAGCAGTTCAAATCCCACCAGGCTCAACATTTACTCAGCCTTCTATCCTTCCAAGGTTGGTAAAATGCGGACCCAAAATTGTTGGGGGAAATATACTGACTGTCTAAACCATTTAGAGAGGGCTGTAAAGCATTATGAAGCAGTATATAAGTCTAAGTGCAATTGCCATTGCTAACTTAGGAACATCTGCTAAACAATCAGCTGCCTGGCACTGATTTTCAAATATGATTTAAAAATTCTATATGATCCAACTTTAACTCATTTTGAGATAATATTCAAAAATGTTTTATTATAACATCATAATGAATATACAAACTCCCCCTGTTCCATAAAAAGACTTTTTATTTTGTATGAAACTTCCTTTTTTTAAAAAAAAATACAATTTCTTATATAATTTTCTTCTCTACTTAGGATGTTGATTGTGTCTTCCTCACTAAAGAAGAATTGGAATCTAAAGTTGATGTTTTAGCACAAGAATTGGAAGTTTTAAGGTGTATCTTTGCAGAGGTGAGTATCTAGTTCTTATGAAACCTGTTGGAAACATATCCATAGAGAGAAACAGCAACAACTCCTTTTTAGGAACATCATATAATTGTGGGTATGTGGTACTAACCTACCACAGCTCCAACAGCTTTGCTCGATATGCCCTCTTTTATTGGTTTTCTATTGTAGGGCCCTAAAAGAGGATCAAAGTACATTAATTGTTAAGCAGTGGAAGGCAATAATGTAGGGGTGAACAAGAAACAGGAGAAATGTTTGCTTGGAAAATTGGAACAAACCATCACATTCTGGATGTTCTGGAACCATTTTGGGTTGGAACCAGAATGCAGAATGCATTGGCAGTTCCAGATTTCAGATGAAACATAATGCAGATAGGCCTAAAGGGCAAGACAATGAATATTATTCCCTCTGGTAGCTCTTCCCATCAGTAGTTTCCATCATGGTATATTCCACCATTCTGCCCATTCATCTCATATTCCTTGAACCTTCCCATCCCTCTCTCTCCCTTCAGGTGCAATTACTGCTCTCTCCAATTCCTAGAATGGCACATTGCACTGTCCTGTTCATCCACTCATCTTTTCAGTCTCTTCCCTTCCTCCCTTCAACCCCCAATGTATTTGGTTTATATCCCATTTCTCCCACCTTTATCTTAAGTGATTTCTGCCAAGACCAAAACTCTCATTCTAAGCCAAGAACAAAACAGTCCTTTATGTGTTCTATGTCTGGACTCAAACATCATGTGTTGCCTCAGCAATGGCACCCCTAAAAGTAACTGTTTTTTTGCATGCTACAGTCTGTGCATGTGCCATGTTTCTCACAAAATAAGGCTAGGCCTTATTTTTCTTTGACCCCCCCCCCAAAATGGCTAGGCCATCTTTTTGGGGGTGACTTAATTTCCTCCCCCACCTAGAGCGGCCATACGCACGTACTCGCGCGAGGCACTTCTATCGGCCAACAAAAGCTCCCCGAAGGCAGAGTCCCCAACCACTTCGGTGCATGGCTGCCCGTGTCCCCTCGCCTTTAGGCAGTCTCTTTCAGGTGATGGAAGCTCCCCAAGTGCAGTCACCAGCCATTCGATCAACCGGTAGAAGCGGCTTTGGGCGAGCGCACAACACACTCCCCTCGCCGCAAGGCCGCTTCTATCGGCTGATCAAAGTGGCTGGTGACTGCACTTGGGGAGCTTCCATCACCCAAAAGAGACTGCCTAAATGCAAGAGGACATGGGCAGCCATGCCCCGAAGTGGCTGGGGACTCTGCCTCGGGGAGCTTTCGTCGGCTGATAGAAGCGGCCTTGCGGCAAGGAGAGTGTGTGTGTGCACTCACCCTGAGGCCACTTCTACTGGCTGATCAAAGTGGCTGGTGACTGCACTTGGGGAGCTTCCATCACCCAAAAGACACTGCCTTATGGCAAGGGGACACAGCAGCCATGCCACGCTCTGAAGCAGCTGGGGACTCTGCCTTCGGGGAGCTTCTCTCGGTTGATGTTCTTTCAGTAGATCGGGGTATTCTAGCCTAGGCTACATACAGGGCACTCGTAAAAGGCAAGTTTTCTCCCTCCCTGCCCTCCCCCCAATTTTTCTTCACCTCATGTAGTTCTAACGAACGATGTGAGAAATGGCGGGTAAACATGACTTAAATAGGCCTAAATTTTGGGGGCAGGGCTTAATTTCATAATTTCACCTCATGCCTAGAAATCATGCTGGGCCTTCCTATTGGTGGAGGCCATATTGTTGGAGAAACACGGTAGTGTTTTATACAGTATATCCCTACAAGGATGTGGAACTTATTTTGGAATCATATGCTCTACAGGAATTAACTCAGTTCAACAACCAAATGTGTGACACTTCTGTGGTTCTGAAAATGGACAATACACGTGACCTGGATATGGATCTCATCCTTAAGAATGTAGAAGCCTGGTATCAGAATATTGCTCATACCAGCAAGCAAGAAGCTGAAGCTTTTTACCACAGCAAGGTGAGTATTACTTTGATAGTCACAGGGACTTTGCTTGGAAAATCAAGCAGATCCAAATGCAACAACTGAGCTCTTTGTTTGAATAAACTCATCCATGAGTTGGGAAGCAAACCTTGGCATGGACTATCAGGTGAGAGGCTTAAACAAAGCCACTTGACCACTAGGAAAAGTAACAATGTCCTCCTCCCACAAGTCTTACTGCCTTCTTCAGATCTTATAAGAGCCGCTGTGGTGCAGTGGATAGAATGCAGTATTGCTGGCTAACTCTGCTCACATTGCCAGGAGTTCAATTTCCTCAATCCTGACCAGCTCAAGGTTGACTTAGCCTTCCATCCTTCCATGATCAGTAAAATGAGGACCCAGATTGTTGGGGGCAATATGCTAATTCTGTAAACCACTTAGAGAGGGCTATAAAGCACTGTGAAGCAGTATTTAAGTTTAAGTGCTATTGCTATTGCTATCTTCCTGTTCAGTTTATACCTACAAATCACAGCTATTATAACAGATAGTTATATCCCATGCCTGGTATGGCCTATACCACAAAACACAGCAAATGATGAAGGATTTTTTTTTATGTTGATATGCCATCGACTGCTCAAATGACAGTAAGAGTGAGTCTGATTTTTATTTATTAGATTGCAGAAATTCAGAACAATCGAGGCAAATTCAATGAAGAACTGAAAAATAACCAGCACGAGATTGCCGAGCTCAACAGGGTGGTCCAGAGACTGCAAACGGACAGTGAAAATGCAAAGAAGCAGGTAGGGGTGTCAATCTTATTTTATTGCTTCATCTTGAATGATCTTATTTTCCTACAATAGCAAGTAAACAGGTTTTCTGGAATCTCAAGACTTACTGATCCTTTCAAAGAGGCTCACTGTAAAGAAAAAGAAAACTACTGAGGCTTTCTCAGAAGATTCCTCTCAGGTATTCTGGAATGTCCATTAAATTGCAATGTGTTCTTTCACCCACATTTTGGAAATACCACAGTGAAAAACTATAAGGGAACCTCTGTGCTATTAAGGTCTTGTTCTCTCCCCCCCCTCCAAAAATATCAAACAGAATAATCCCCCTTCCCTCCACAAATGTACATTTGTTTTCTGAAGAGGAGAATATTTGAAGGATAAGGTTGGCTTACCATAAAAACAAAGTATCTGTTGAATTGTGTTTGACTCCTGGGTCTACTTGCCCCCATTTTTTTCTGGGATTTACCCCCCCCCCCCCNNNNCCCCCCCCCCCCAGTTTTCTGATCTAACCTTGGGATTTCCTGATAATCTTCCAAATCCTAACCGTGTTTGAATTGGATTAGTTTTTTCACTTCAGTCAAAGTCAATGGGATGCTGCCACCTGCTGTGGCTACAAACAAATAGAAGCTGCCAAAGGCTGGCATATATTATACAATAAATGGCAATGTTAAAATACTTAACATCTCCATTATGACTGCAAAGAAGCTGCTCAATCGTTAAATACCACGGCACATTAGCTACTTGTATTTGTTTCAAGGGTTGAAAACAAATGCTAACAGCAGTACTTTCAGATTATCAAATTCTCATAATATAATATTAATAAAATGAGATTATACTGTATATAAAGATTTGGGAATATGATACTGAATGGAGCTAAATTGAGCAAAGTTTTTAGAAAACAACACCCAGACTAGGAAATAAGATTGGCAGTTTGGGCATAAATATTGCATTATTAGACTTATTATTAGACAAATATTTCGTTATTAGACTTCTGCTCAAGAAAACATGATCAGCCTTCACTTCATAGCAAAACTAAAATACATTAGAATTAGATTGGTTTGCATAGATAATACATAGTACCCTGTAATAGAAGAAATCAAAATGAAATAAAGTGAAGTTTGCTAATGCGATCTGAAAGTGGAGAGGAAATCTAAAAGGCAAGTTAAAGCAAGACCTGGATTAAAAATAGCACAGTTATTCTGCCACCTGGTTGGCAGGAATATTATGTCATAACATGCTTATCAAATCCATCTGAGTGAAATATTCAATCCGGAATGATTTCTTCCAGCATATTCCTTTTCTTGGAAATATGGTTAGCTCTCAATGAGTGAATATGTATACTACCACTATTATGACAATAAAACTTATAGCAAGAGAACAGAGTGGTTGATACTTCTCGTGGTTTCTTCCTTCTTTGCTATCACTTGCTTTGAATGCTAGGTCCTCATCCCATCCCTTCTCACTGCCAAGTTGCCTGTTCATTGCATAAGGAGCTGCTGGATATGTCTATGGAGATTCTAAGACACCCAGGTCATGGTTGTCCCAAAGCTTCTTCAGAACTGAAGAAGCTTCTTGGATGAGAAGTGAAATATTTTCAAGGAAAAACAAAGCCCAGTTGCCTTTTGAAAAAGTACCTTTGAAAAGAGCTGTTAGACACGGACAACAGATTGAATGGTGGTAGTGATGGAGGCAGGGTGGGTGGAGAGAATGCACAGTGTTTCAATATTGAGGCATAGGTATTAAACTATAGGTATCGTGGTGGATTTTCACATGCTTAATATGTAGTTTCCCATTTCTCAGAATCCAAGTAACTTCCTTGTTTGTTCCATGTGTCTTCTTTATCTGCTTTTAATTCTACCAACGTCCCTGACTAATTTAATTAGCTGAGAGGAAAGACAATGGTTTCTTTAGCTAGTTTCTTCAACACTCATGGATCAGATTCAACCCATCTCTGTTTCACACTCTGTCTTAATCAGCTGACACTGCCTTTCCTTAAGCTTTTCTTCTACTAGAGTACTGCATCCAGTTTTGGTCACCACACTATAAAAATGATGTTGAGATTCCAGAAAAAGTACAGAGAAGAGCAACCAGGATGATTAGGGGACTGGAACTGGGCATGGCTGAAACTTGGCATGGCTGCTGGAACTTGCTGGAATTGGGCATGGCTAGTCTAGTGAAGAGAAGGACCAGTGGAGACATGATAGCGGTCTTCCAATATTTGAGAGGCTGCCACAGGGAGGAACAGGTCAAGCTATTTTCTAAAGCGCCTGTAGGCCAGACAAGGAACAATGGATGGAAACTGAACAAGGAGAGATTTAACCTGGAAATAAGGAGAAACTTTCTGACCATGAGAACAATCAACCCATGAAACAGCTTGCCCTTGGAAGCTGTGGGAACATCATCACTTGAGCCTTTCAAGAAGAGATTGGACTGCCATTTGTCAGAAATGGTGTGGGATCTTCTGCTTGGGCAGGGGTTTGGATTAGATGACTTACAAAGTACCTTCCAACTCTGTTATCTCCTGATCCTAGGTTGCCAGTCTTCAATCAGCCATTTGTGACTCTGAGCAACGTGGTGATATTGCCTTAAAAGATGCTCGAACTAAGCATGTTGAACTGCAGACAGCCTACCAGCAGTCGAAAGATAAACTGGCATGCCTGCTCCGTGACTACCAGGAGCTGCTAAACACCAAGCTGGCCCTAGATATTGAAATTGCTACCTATAAGGCACTGCTGGAAGGAGAGGAGACCAGGTAAGGTGCACTTCTAAATATACTTAGAAAAATATAAAAACACATATTTGTAATGCCCAGCTATTAAAAGGGGGTAGCAATCTGTGGGGTTTTTTTTTTAGATATTGTTGGGTTCCTATTCATCCTAATCAATATGGTCAGTAGTCAAGAATAACTGTAAGGCTGAACACCCAAACACCTAAACTGTTATGTTATACATGTTTGTTTTAAAAGATGCTAAAATGGGAAACTGATTCTAATGGTATTTAGAATGCTAGATTTAAATGGAAGACATCGAACTGAGGATAAGCTATATTAATGGAAGGAAAAATACTCAATAAATTATCATTGTTATAATTAGGTGGTTTGATTGGGTGAGGCTGGGAATAATGTACTATACAATTCTAAAAATAAAGAATTGAATACTGAATAAGTAATGTCCTTATATACCCATCCTGAGAATATACATTAGTTTTTATTGGGAGACCTCTATGGTTACCTTTCCAGAATCAGCAGGAAGATATGATTTCTGAAAGATGTTGTTCTTTGCAACACTTGGAGACTATATTCTACTTTCTCTTTATGGAAATCAGATAAATAGTACAAGAATCCACCGAGCTACTAGATGGCAGCAAAGAATTTTCTAGAGTTTTGAAACCTGGGAAGACTGATTCACCTCATTCAGCTTCTTATAAGCTTTATTATGTTGGCTGTACAATCAGTCAGGTGTTTAGACTGAGATAGGCAAATGTTGTTTGAGAGTGTTAAAGGTATTGTAACAAGGTGTAACCTATTCAAAGTAAAGTTGTCTTTTGCAGTTGACTGATCCTCACCCACTTTTCTAAGTATCAACAGGACTGAGTTTCCAAAATCTAGACAACATGATGTGACAGAAAAATGTGCCTTTGCTTCCATTTAAGAACCACATGAATTTCTGCAGTTCAGATGTGCTAGCCACAAGCCAGAACATCCTATTTCAATAGTGGTGCTGAGCATTATGACAATGAATATAGCAAAGCCTATAGACAAAGAATGCCCAGTGTTTGTTTTTGAAATATTGAGTCTTTAAAGAACATGGTCTGTATAAGTCATCCTGCACTTCTGTTTCTAATTTTCACTTTTCTCATCCTAACAGGATTTACACAGGCAACCCTGTCAGTGTTGGTGAGTACATTGAGCATCCCCTCACCCCATTTAAAAATACATAACCAAATATTGTGTGCTTGATATTTTCAAGCCTACCATCAAAGTAACAGAACCTCTCTTGTTTGCCATCTTTACAGCAATGGTTAATGGAGGCTGCCCAGTGAGTGAGTGTCCCTCTGGAATGGGAGTCGGAGTGGCCTATGGTGCTGCTGCAGGAAGAGGCATGGAACACAATCATGGAAACTTTAATGGCATGGGAGAAGGCTTCACTGCTGGGAGTGCACCTTGTATCCACACAATGGGCCCCAGGACTACAGGAGGCTCAGGAGGCATGGCAGCTGGAGTCAATCATGGGATGGTACACGGGGCTGGATTGGGAACTGCAGGAGGGGTTAGTGCCAGCAGTGGTGGCTACACAGCCAATGTTACCAAGCATGTAATGACCTCTGGAGGTGGCAGACATAACTCCAGTCTTTCTGCAGATGGAAACTGTGGAACTAGTCACCATGGTGGAATACACCATAGTGTAGGTGCCACCTGTGTTTCTGGAGGGTCTGGCATGGGAACACATAATTCTGGGGCTGGAGGCATCTCTGGAACTGTGTTTGGGGCTTCCCGTGGTGAGAGCAGCTCTGGGCTTAGAAATGTCCAAGTCACATCAGTCAGTTCTTCAATCAGAAAATTTATGTACTAAATAAGCCCAAGAGCTGGGAAGAAGGAACTTCATGTGGAGACAGATGTATGAATCATTACGTTCATGACTGGGAACAGCCATGTTCCAGATTAAGACCATATTTGAGGGTTTGGGGTGTGCCAGGTGCCAGCCTCAGGTATTGGGCATGGCCATGGCAAATGAGTGGGTGGGGCTGGCTCATACCAGATTCAGAATCAATCTTCTCAAAAGGGAAAGTTGAGGACACACTCCTCCATTTCTGCCATTCTTTTCCTCTCCCCAGAACCAGCCCTGGTTCCATTGCTCAATTTTAGAGACCAGCTGAATGGCTGAAAAAAGGTTGAAAAATTATGAATAGGTTCTGAGGGGGAGGCCATGCTTCGGTATCTGGGATTTCACGGGACCTCTGGATTACCCACACCCCATGGGAAAGAAATAGCAGGACCTTATATTTATTTGAGATACTTACTGTAGATGGTTTCAGCATGTAATGGCCGAGGTTTTCTGTCTTTAAAACTCTTCAGTCTCCAATCATGTATGCTCCTTTTGCCTCAGTCTATACTGGGAATATTTTGGGGGGCCTGTTTTTGAATTTGGGGTTGCATTTTAGTTTTTGATTTTCTTTTTGTTCTTGGCGCCTAGCAAAGCATTTCAGAAAGGGAAGCCACATATTAACCGTCCAAGATGGGGTTGCAAATAACATTTATTTCCCCTGCCTCTCCCTCCCCTCACCCCTCTATCAAGATTTACTGTATACGCATTTTAACACTGATCCCTCCTCTTGACTTCTTTGCACCCATTTTTGGAATACTGGAATACGCTCTCTTGATATATTTTTCTTCCCTGTTACAGCTAGACTTGCAGTTAGATGGAGATGGGGATCACATTCATTTTTCCACATTGTTAAAATCTCTTTTTTAAAAAAATATGTATGCTGGGTTCAGAATTGAAACGGTGAGATGTTGGGATGAAGAGTAGTTGGGGATGCGTGTAGACGATCTGCTTCTGCACTCAGATGTTACTGGTAAAAGCCAAGTTTCTGTCAAAAAAGATTAGTAGAAATTTGAACCCAAATAACACTCTAGAAGGTTTCCTCGTTGTAGTGTGAAATTCTATTGCATCTTTTTAATTAAGTGTGCTTTGCCATAGTTCAATGCATGCATTACTATTCTTATTAAGGATTAGTTGCAAAGGACTTTAAACAATCTTTAAAATTGTTGCTATATTTTGCTCCTTATTAAGCACTCCAAGCTTCCTTCTATATTTTCAATAAATTGCATGCATGCACTTGGCTTCTGCTTCACTTTAGTATTTTTGTTTCTTGCTTTCTTCTGTCTCTAATTTTTTCTCTGTGAAAATATACTTGCTGGCACAGGTCCCTCTGTCAAGAAGACACAGAGAAAAAAATTCATTTACTTCACATTAGAATTCAAACTCACCAGGCATCTCATTTTCAGAGCTAAATAAAGATTAAAAAATGAGTTTTTCAGATCTGCATTTTTCTCAACTTTTCAGTATACTTCCATCAGTACAAAAATATGTTAAATTTTCCATTAAAAACACATACCAGTACATTAAAGTATATAATTTACATGTAGAATGCATGAAAGCAATTCTTTCTTTGAAGAAATCCATTCAAGCAAATACAATTTATTGCAGATTTTGCTTAAGAAAAGTCCTGCAACTTGAATGGGAATAGGATGTTTGACAAATTTTGGGTTATATTAAGAATCAGTCATGCACACACACACAAAAAAGGAAGATTTGAATTTATTCATGTTGAGTTTCTCCTTTGAAGATCAGGAATACTTCCAAGTACCCCTTGTGTGAAGGACCTCTGCACTTTGAAGTTTACACAGGTGCACAATTCACATTGTGAGAATGTGCAGAAGCTTATCTGAATTGCTTCTCCCCATAAAGTGACCCACACTGGTTTCCCTTTTCTTTTTATGTCCAAAAAACAATGCCATGTCACACTGAGGAACAAAACTGAGCGCCGCTTGGACTTCATCCAACATTTGATCTGAAGGGTCACATTTAGACCACACTTTTGTCGTTCTGTATTTCTGATACAAAATAAAAGCTGTGGCACTATCCCTATGAATCTATTCACTGAGATGGGATAGCAATAGCACTTAGACTTATATACCACTTCACAGTGTTTTTTGCAGCCCTCTCTAAGCAGTTTACAGAGTCAGCATATTGCCCACAACAATTTGGGTCCTCATTTTACCCACCTCTCAGGATGGAAAGATGGAAGGTTGGAAGGCTTAAGCCTGGTGGGATTTGAACTACCAAATTGCTGGCAGCTGGCAGTCAGCAGAAGTAGCCTGTAGTACTGCACTCTAACCAATGCACCACTGTGGAGGTTCCCTGCTCCCTCCACTTCCCCAAGAAAAATTGGATGACTCATCAAAATGAATCAATCAAGATGCAATTAGACATCTTGTCCTGGAATATTTCTAAGAAACTCTATGCAAAAGTATATCAATGGGAATGTTGTGTATAAAAAGCTATACATTACAGAATAACATGTATACAAGTAAGTACATTTGGGATACACACACACACACACACACACACACACACACAGGTAGTTCTTGACTTACAACAGTTTGCTTAGTGACCATTCAAAGTTACAACGGCACTGAAAAAAGTAATTTATGAGCATTTTTCACACTTATGGCTGTTGCAGCATTCCCATGGTCAAATGATTTACATTCAGATACTTGACAACAGACCCACATTTATGACAATCACAGTCTCGGGGTCATGTGATCACCTTTTGCAAACTTCTGACAAGCAAAGTCAATGGGGAAGCCAGTTCCACTTAAACTGTGTTACTAATTTAATAATTGCAGTGATTCACTTAACAAATGTGGCAAGAAAAGTCATAAAATAAGGCAAAACTTACTTAAATTTCTCACTTTGCAACATAAATTTTGGGCTCAATTGGGGTTGTTTGTTGAAGGCTACCTCTGAGTGTGCGGGGTATGGGTGTGGGGTGGATGTGGGTGTGGGTGGGTATGTATGTCAGCCAGTAGGAAATATGTGTAAATTAGAAGAAAGGATAATTGTTTCTGGATTTCTGCAACAAAACTGATGAAATACAGATTTTTAAATGTAGGCATCAGAAATCAATCAATTTAGATGGAGTTTTGCATTTCTAAACACACAGAACCTCACTATATCAACAAATCAAGCACATAAAACTTGTCATCATAACCTTCTCTTCCTAAAGCAGTTGATGCCAAAATATCAATGTGTGTGTCATGATGTTACAATTCAAACTCTATCCTTGTCGATTTGTACTGTGATGTTGCATCAGGTCCATGGAATGGAGTTTGTGGTGTGGCATTATGTGTACATTTTGTCACTTCCCTACCTCATCATGGGCATCTTTGCCTAATATGATGATTAGGAACAGATTAAAAACCCTCGGTACAGAAACCATTTCATTTTGCTACTTAAAGATTTCTAGCAAGAGTGCTTTAGAGAGGCAAAACAATTGGCAAGGAAGTGAACTGGTTCAGATGTTAACTTGAACACATGAATATTTGTAACCAAGTTGAGGATAAGCAAATATGCTGAACTTTCCAGTATGCCACTGTATCCTATCCACTGTTTACTCTTATACCCTCTAGGTAGAGCAGGGGTTTCAAACTCGAGGCCTGGGGGCTGGATCCAGCCCACAAGGAGGTTAGACCTGACCTGTGGGCCTGCCCTGAAAACAGTGAAGGACTAACCCCTGGTGCCTCTGCCAGAGAAAACGGACCTCAGGAGGGTTGCAGGAGGCCATCTATCAGGATTCCGGCAATGACCCCAATTAAATCATGAGTCTCAGGCCAAACTTCCAAAACTTCAGAAGGATTTATTGGGAGTTAACATGTCCAGCACTGCCTGGGTGTAGCCAAAAACAGAGCTTGGGAGCCTGTTTTCACTGGCAGAGTGCTTGGGCCACACAGCATCACCTGACATGACATCGAGCTGGCCATGACCACTCTGGCCATGCCTACCCCGGTCCTCTGAGGTAAAACATTGAGATACAGCCCTCAATGAAATGGAGTTTGACACCCCTGATGTAGAGGGTCACTCAATGAGGGACATAAACACAAACTCTTTAAATAGGATATATAAATTATCTTTTGGAATATTCCATTTTCTGCTGTGCACATTCTCCGCTGAGACCACTGACAGATCATTTAGGCCAATGTTTTTCAACCATGACAACTTGAAAATGTATGGATTTTAATTCCCAGAATTCCCCAGCCAGCACACCAAGGTTGAAAATACTGATATTTATAGCTTCTGACATATTGTTTTGCAGGTAATTTTTTTGAAGTTTTGATTCAAAGAACATAATTCTACCATTTTTTTTTAAAAGCAAGCCCTCAATGCAAACTACACTAAAATTTAAAGACAAAACATAGTTTTCTATCAAAAGACATTTTACTGCTTTGTTACTGTTGATTTTTAGCAACTTCAGATTGTGGAAGTGATATGAATGAATGTTTTGCCCAGGAAGTGCATTTAGAAAATCTCTAATATATTTCTTGACCAGAATCAGTGGTGTATTAAGCAGAGTTAGTACATGCTTACGGTACCAGACCCAAAGGGGGCACCACAAAGTTGAGAGTATGGCTTTGTTTGTACAATATGTTCAAAGGAGGGGTGCCCCAACATTTGCCAGTGCTTAGGGCACCAGTGAGCCTTAATCCACCATTGACCAGAATGCTCCAACTGCATACAGATCCTCACTTGTTCTGATACCAGAGCTGATGGTTGCAGACATTACATGTAGTTGACAGAAGGAAGGTAATAGAGGCAGTTTGGTCTAGTGGTTAAGGCTCATTGGTGCCCTAAGCTAGAAACCAGGAGACTTTTATTCTAGACCCACCTTAAAAATGAAAGTCAGCTGGGTGATTTTGAGCCAATCACTCTCTGTCAATCCAATTCACTGTACAGATCTGTTGTTGGGAAAACAGGAGGAGAAGGGAGTATTAGGTATGATTGTCACTTTGAATTATCTAAAAAAAAACAGTCAAGGGGGATATATAAAATAAATAAAGACAAACAAAGGTTCCCACATATCACCTTAGGCTCTGAAAGATGGACTATAAATCTATTGTAATTCTTTAAAAATAAATAGTTTGCCGCTATTTGCTTTAATTTATTTGATTTACTAGTCTCCTTAAGTAAAGAGTAATGTTTGCATATTCTGAAAGAATAGAAGATGCGATTGGATGTGAAAGAAAAGAATTTCATGTATTAATCAAATTCTACAAAGAGCAAAAAAACTGGAACGTTATTACTGAAAAAATGACAATTATATACAGCAGGAGCAATGCAGGGTGGTGCAAGAGTTCCTTTGGGCTCACAACTTATGTACAGGAAACAGGTGGTAGAGATGGCCAAGCAGGCCTGTTTGCACAATTTTAACTGGGATATCAGATATACCCATTTCTAGACTAGAAGGCTCTGCTCATGTTTATGTAGGCTTCAATGATTTCCCAGTTGGATTACTGCAATGCCCTCCATATGGGTTTATGATGAACACCGTGCAAAAGGCATGGCTTGTCCAGAATGCAGTGGCATGGTTATTACGGGCAGAGTACATGAATATGGCACTGCTACACTACTTCAGGAACCGCACTGGCTCTCAATAGATTTCTGAGTAAAATGCAAAGTAGTGAGTATCACTTATAAAATCCTACATGTAATGACTTAATTGCAGGATTGCATATTTACTTTGTTGTTGATGACTGCATATAGTATCTTGTTATGTTGTCCAGACTCTCTCTGGCAAGTGGGTAGACATATAAATTGATGAAATAAACAAAATAGATAGGGCCGGTATATTTATTTAATGTATTGCATCTACAGAGATCATACAATCACTGATATACAATACTCATAAAACACATTTTATACATATAGACATAAATATAAATTTAAATAAATCATCAGCAAATATTTATATGATAAAATGTGCAGACAATACAATACACAAGATATGCCTCCTGACTCTCAAATGACTCTGGTCAGCTGACCAGAGTCATTTGAGAGTCAGGAGGCATATCTTGTGTATTGTGTTGTCTGCACATTTTATTATATAAATATCAGCTGACCAGAGTCAAAGGATTTACAACAGAGGTGTCAAACTCAATTTGATTGAGGCCCACATCAGGGCTATGTTTCAACTCGGGGGTGGGGGTGACCAATTTGATTCTACCCCCCAAACTGCTGGCATGTTTTCTCTTTGCACTGGTAGACTGGGCCGAGGCAACACTGGTCCGATGTTTCCTCTTTGCACTGGGTGGTATGGGCCAAGTGACATGGGTAGACCAGCAGCACGGGCTGTTCCCTTACATTTTCCAGGACAGCCCCGAATGCTGGACTCAACCATGTTGCAGGCCAGATTCCGCACACGGACCTTGAGTTTCACACCCCTGATTTACAATAAAACAAATAAAAGATAAAAATAAAGCAAAAGGCCTTGGTGAAGAGGTTTTCAAAGCTCTTCTAAAAATGTATCCCTGTCTCAAGGCAGGGAAAAGAACTGCCCCAAGCTTTTAACAAGAGATTGGACCACTGTCTGAAGTGGTATAGGATTTCCTGTCTAAGCAGGGGATTGGACTTGAAGACCTCCAGGGTCCCTTAAATATACTGTGCTTCAGTGGTTAGCCTAGGTATTTGAACATATTTTTTTAACATTTATATTTTGTGTTTTACTAATGTAGTGATATATATATATATATATATATATTGCATATTCTAAATAATAGCTAAATAAATAATAAATAAGCATACACAATATTAATAATGTTTGGGAATTACTATTATATTTTTCCTCAAAATTGTATCTTCCTGGGATTACACAGTTACTGTGCAAATTCAGAAAAAGATGCAGCTTCATTTAGGACCCAGCTACAGATGCCAGGGTTGTCTGTTTCTACCCTCTTCAAAATACCTTCTCTTTTCTCCAGATCTGAAGTGGTACACATTCCCATTCAGAAGGTAATTATTCATTGGCTTTGATGAGTCTGGGTTCTGCTTGTAATTAATCCATTAAATTACAGAAATTTATTTATTAATCAAATTTATCTACCTGACCATCTCATGCAAAGTGGCCATGGGCAGTGTACAGCAATAATAATAGATGCTATTAATTACAAGTAACAAGAACAAAAATAGGAGACAAAATTTCATTCTGGATTTAAATTACAGCTCAAAATAATATTAAAGGAGAGGATTTGATTGAATGAATTTTCTTTGAAGCATTTTCTTTGCAACCTACAACTCCTACACTGTAAAAACCATATGGACTACTCGACTCGACCAGGGTAAGGCAATAGATGCAATTTACATAGACTTCTGCAAAGCCTTTGATTCAGTGATACATGACAAACCATTGCTAAAACTAAACTCTTATGACATTTCCAGATCCCTTCATAAGTGGATTACTGCATTCCTGTCAAACAGGCAACAAATAGTAAAAATAGGGAGCACTATATCAAACACTGC
>BHFT01036467.1:0-32909 GCA_004320025.1 Laticauda laticaudata | reverse complement strand
TAAAAAACTTTTTGAGCGTGAACTTTCTGCTGCAGTACGTACATTCTACATGGCACAACGTTCTACGTCCGTTGTCCATCCGTTACACATCGATGTATCCGCCGGCCATCCTCTGGACTATCCACGCAACTCATATCCGCTCCAGTGGAAAGCAGAAAGAGGGAGGAATGCGAGAAGGTAACGCGGAATGTCCACACAGCGTTAGTAGCATGAGAAAAGGATGAAAGCGGATGCATCTCGTAAGAAAGCATTTAAACGGACAAAATGTTCATATATGGGATGTAATCTTGGATATTTAAGGATGGTTCTGGAGGATGCTAGTAGTAATGTGGAAGGACAGCTGCGAAAACCAACATTTCCTATAAAAAGGGGGAGGAAATCACGCTTGGCCTCTCAACTTTCAGTCCAAGCAGCCCTGGTGTGCGGCAGCCTCTTCAGCCTTGCTCTTGCTCTTCCAGCATCAATCCATTGATCTCCGCATGGATCAATCGCCACACTCCTTTTGGTAGGCCACCATCATTCACACCAGAACCAAGCCTCTTTCAGACTGTTTCACCTTTTCTACACAAAAGAGAGAAGGAGACGTCCAAAAACTGTGCCTGCGGTCGCGACAATGGATCGGTGAGAAGAGAAGAGTTTGGGACTGTATGACAAGCTGATGGTGTGGAGCTGAGGAATGAAAGACAACTCGTGCAGTCCAGCACTTCATGAGGTGCCACCAGGCCATGTTTTTGACGAAGTTGTGGGAGCGTCTGAGACCAGGTTGACCCAAAGGGGGGCAAACACCAACTTCCGTCCCAGCCTAGACCTTGGGACTAGGTGCACTGACTTTGCTGCCACCTGGCCTCTGGGACCATGTACAGAAACATGCAGTATGCCTTGAGGGTGCCACAATCAACACATTCAGCATTGTGGTCAGAAGAGTGGCGCAGGCCATCCATCGAAGAAATACGTGGAGGAGCCCAGTTGTCCACCATTGGAAGAAGTTCCTGAGGAAAGTTGCAGAGGCAGTGGTATCAGAGGTGGAACTTTCCCCACACTTGTTGGAGCCAAAGATGGAAGCCGACTGGCCTGCAAAGCTTCAGCCAACTCGGTCCAATTATTTGCAACTACAAGGCTTCTCGCATCATCTGCTTTGCCATGGTCGATGCTGGACTACAAGTTCATGTTACGTGCGATGCTTCAGGCAACGGGTTCAGCTTCAGATGCCCAGAATATACAACGACCAGTGGACCACAAGGGTGGGCTGGAACGCAACCTCATCATGGGTTTCCCAGATGTCCAGGACCCCCTGCCCCAACCGATCACACAAGATATGCCCTACTTCCAATTGTGGGCTGATGATGCCTTCTCCCTCAGATAACTACAATCATTAAAGCCGCTAGCACCTTCAAGATACCTCACCCTGAAGAAGAGGATCTTCAACTACAGGCTGTCCAGGGCAAGACGGGTGGTGGGAGAAAGCCTTTGGCATACTGGCCAACAGTTCCAGGTACTCTCACCACCAATGCAGCATCGCCCAGAGACCGTGACGGAACATCGTGGAAGCTTGCTGCATTCCTGCATAATCTCATGTTGACCCGCAACCCAGTGTTGCAGGAGCAAAGGCTTGTGGACCTCCAAAAAGAGGCACATGGGGACATTGAGCCTGGTGGAATGGTGAGGCAAGGACTAAACCTGATAAGACACTTGTGGATGTTGCCAGGCCCCAAACAGAGCTTCACGTGGAGGGAAGAAGCAGCACAACCTTCTGAAAACACTGGTGCAACTCCGCGCCTTCCAGCTGAGCAGTTGGAGGTGGCAAAGACAGGTGGACGAATGCTTACATTGGATGTTCCTTCAGAGCCTGTGTCTCATTATACTTGATGAGATTTGTGCGCTGTATGTGAGTGGCGCTTACAATTTAATAGGCATTAATAAAGAGTTTTGTTTATGTTGAAATGGTGTGGATCATATGATTAAATTGCTATTTGATAAGGAAAGAGCCAATATGTGTGGCAGCTGCGGGGTGGACCATTACAGCTCCCACTATGCTTGCACTGGAGGTTTATCTAATCCCACATGCTATCATTACCCATTCCATAGCTATCCCATTATCCATTCCTCACCAAGCTATCCTTACCGCATCCCACAGCTATCCATCCACAGCTTATCATTACCCATCCCACAGCATCCAGTAACATTACCCACCCACAGCTATCGCATACCCACAAGCTATCCTTACCCATTCCCACAAGCAACTTTGCAAAGGGCTTAACCACCTTTTTTCAAAGTTTTCCCCAACACTTTATTAGGGAAAAAAAGGAAACCAACTGTGTGAAGCAAAGATTAACCTTTATTAATAACAAACTGTAATGACTTTTGCTAAAAAGCAAAATGCCCCAAGTAAAATGTCTTTAAGGCAAAGATAAGGTGAGTAGGTAACAACTCTAGTCCTCTGGCACTCTTTCCAGTCAACTCTGAGGCTTGTGCCCTATGAGCTCAGATTGTAAAGGGGCCAGGGACTGTGGAGGTGGCTGTTGCTGGCATGAGTGCTGGTCTGAGGGCCCATTGGGGTTTCCTGGCCCCTGAGAGTACAACCAGGAGATGGAATGTGGGTGCGCGAAGTCCTGAAGAGAGTGACTCAGTCGCGCGTGAGGTTGAGACACTTCGCTCAAGGACCTGGGATTGTGAGGCCCAACACTGGATGGACAATGTTTCTGAGGAAGGGCTTGGCTGTGGGGTGGAGGAAGGAGGAGTTGTAGTGGGTCTGTTGCGTCTGCAAGGCTGGGTCAGCTGAGGCGTCTGTGGCATCCGAGGAACCTGCGGTGTGGACTGGGAAGGCTGCCTCTGCTTTGTGGGAGTCCTGGTAGTGGTAGACTGGTAGGCAAGGGCTTGGCTGAAATTCCGTGGAAGGGATTGTGACATCGGCTGCGGGTGGATGAGCAGACCTGGAGTGGTGTAGCAGCAGGTTCAGCTGGGCCTGGAGGTGGTGCAAGAAAGAGCCTGTGGATCCTCTCCTTTGCATCGCTGGTACTGGGCCTCGGGCATCTGTCCATGAGTGTCTGGCCCACGTATGTGATGAAGGGCTTGTGGTTCGAGGATGCGATATGTCAAAGTGGACCAGCTGGGAGAGGAGATCTGTGCTTTGCCTTGATTGTGTGTCCCTGATCTTCTAAGAGGACGTGTGGCTCTGTCCCTCCGGTCTGCCTTCCTCTGCCATGCTTTTCTGTGGAGGTGGAACCTGCCTTTCTGTGAGGGTGGGTATGTGGAGGGTTGACAGAGGGCTGCTTCCTTGGTGGTGCGGATCTCACCTCCAGGAAGCTGCACCTGGCCATGACATAGGTCTCCCAGTCAGTTAGCTTGACAAGCCGGCCTGCCTGGATCTCTTTCAGTGTGGCCAGCTTGCCATAAACAGGTGTGCATATGCTTCCACCACCCCAGGAGGACATCTGAAGTGTAGCCCTCAGTGCTCTCGCGCCTTCCTGTCCTCCACGCTGCCTGGCTTCCGGCTTGGTGTTGGCGATAGAGCTTGTGCCCTTCTCCACAGGTTACTCTTCTCCCTCAGCCATTCCAGCACCTCTCCTCATGTCCTCGGAATGGAGTTACTTGCTTCCTCTGCCCCTTCTCCTTGCCTTGCTTTCATTCCTCCCTCTGGCAGGGGCTTCAGGGCCTTCAGCAACAGTGGCTTTGAAGGGCCTTGGGGCTGGTTCGTCACAGCAAGCAGCCAGGAGAACGCAGCAGCAGCAGCCAGGAGAAGCACCAAGCAGCACCAAGCAACACCAGCAGCAGGCACAGCCAGGAGAAGCACACAGCAGCAGCAACATCAGGCAGCACAAGGAGCAGCAGCAAGCTTCAGAGTCAGCGCGCAGGGGTGGGATGCGTGGTTTCTGTCCTTGCCTAGGCGCTGGCAGGAGGTAGGCACAGTGCTTACCTCTTCTTCCCCGATGGTGGTTCTCTCAAGATGTCTCTGGAAGCAGGTGCTTTCCTCTGAAATGGTGACCTGCTTGCGAGCTGCCATCCTTTTATTATCCACGGAGCTTACCGCATTCATCCTCCCGCATGCGCAGTGAAACGCTTTTGCATCTGCCTAGCAATCCGCTATGGCATTCCTATAGGTGCCATGATGCATCCCGCAGCTCCGCTATGCATCCACTATTGCCATCGTTCCCCTTCCGCTACGTGTCCGCTTCGCTGTTCTCCCCGGAAGCCCTGCGGTATGTCATTCCGCTTCCATCCGCTTTTCATCTGCTAGGCTTCCTACGAATGTCGCTTTACATCCCCGCTTACATCCTCCCCATGTCCGTTTCTTCTCGTTGTTGCTCGCTCTGTTTTAATGGCAAATTTTGGGGCACTTTTGAGAGCGGATAACATACGATGGGAAATTTGCTCATCCACTTGTGCCTTTTTACAACGTTTTGCATCCATTGCAGTGTGGACCTAGCCTTTAGCTAGTAATTGTGAATTAAAAGATAGCAAACCCAATATGATAGGGCTTGGGGTAATCAATTAGATTGTGTATATTTATCATGAAATTCCAAATGCGGTATACATTTCCATGCGAAGAAAGTATTCTGCTATCCCTGTACAGATGCAGGATGGATTAGACAGTACAACAATAACAAAGAACTTTCATTAAACTAAAGTACTTCTTATAATATATGCATTCAGGTATGCACTCATTAACTGAAGCATATTTGCATGACGTTCTAATGACCCAAATCCTTTGTATATTCTGTCTTGTAGATAAAAAATGATTTATCTTCTAATCTTTTTCCCTCATGTTGTAGCGATAGAAGTAAAACAGTTATCATGAGTCCATGTGTTCAGGCAAGGAATGAAGGAAAACTCCCTAACGCCTCGAGGGTCAATTAGTGACCAAATCAGGATTACAGATGTGGTCATGTGATATGGACTAACATTGTCCCAGGATACCTAACTACATTACCATGACTGCTATTCCCTTAAGGCGGACAGGTCATAAATTAGGGCTACCTAAACTACTCAATTCCCATACACTGGCTGGACAGCATTACTCCCCACCTGAATTGTTAAATTCTCACTATTGCAAAGAAGAAAAATATAATAACTATAAAACTAAGATAAGAAATAGACAGTAATAGTAAACTGAATAGCAATAATAACTATATAACTAAAAATAAACACAGTAAAACAATAAAGCCATGAAACAAGCAAAGCATGCAAAGCTTGAAGGTTCAATCTTGAAGTTCAGGCCTCTTGGTGGCAAAGTCTGCTGGTCACCTCTGGTTATAGGACCTTTTTGAGGGGTACAGGTAACTCTTGAGTGGCAAAAGTAGAAGTCATGAGAGGGATCACGCTTCTGGTGGCTTTTAGGCTGGGAACGGATTAACTCCTTGTATTCCACGGTGTCAACGGGTGCTTGGGAAGGTGTTGGAAAGAGTATTGCTTAGGCATATGCCGCATGTAGAGTGTCTGCAGTGGGACGTCTGAGGTTGGCTGGAGCAAGCCATTAGACAAGTATCCTAGCGAAAGTGTATCTGATTGCCGGAACCTTTTTAAGTTCTTGGAACGGCATTCTTGTTTCGATGGTGCCTTAAAGGGCATCGGGAGGCTGTTTGGAATGGATGGTGCTTCAGGCATTTGCCTGGGTTGGAGCCTGAATTCTGATCTCACTGACAATTCCTACGATCGCCCCGCATCCTAGTGGAGATTTGGATGGCCACTGGGCTCATCTACAGGGCTGCTGAACTTACTCATAGAAGAGAGGAAAGGTTGTGTGTGGGGCATATTTCCCAGCAAGAGTAAGATCTCAGTCTCCGGATCTAGAAGTGGGGAACAGTGATGAGCCAGGTCTCTGGTAGGTGTAGGATGCTACTTATTGATCTTCAGGTGTTGCGATCTGACTGGGATCTGTTCGGTACCCCATGCACATCAAAATATGGGCTAGTAGTGGGAACCGGGAACCTTCTCATCCAATGTACTCTATGCAGAGTCCAGAAGCTTCTCCTCCCCGCCATGCTTCTTGGTCCATGGCACGTTACAGTGAAGTGAAGTTCATTTGTGCAGCTCAAAGCGGACGAAGGAATTGCAGGTCTAGCCAGGGTGCAGGTGCTTTGGAGTGGTCTATTTGCACGTACATTTTCATGGCATATCTTCATGGCATCCTTCAGAGTACACTTTGCTAAACAGATGGGAAGACATGAATGAGGTTACTGGTGAGTCGTGCATAGTCTCTGTGCAGTTGACCTCATCCTTGTTTTGTGGTTGGCGGTTGGTCAATCTGCCGAGGAGCCCTGCATGCTTCTCTGTGTTATGTTCGAGGCTCCTTGTCCAAAGGAGGGTTACGAGATATCTGACAGTGGCGGCTTGAATCTGGAATGGCAGGCAGTCGGGTGTTGGTCACTATGGCATAAGTCCGCATTGCACCTTGGCTGTGAAGTACTTGGGTGGGTGTTTGGTTAGTTGTAGCAGTTAATTGGTATTCCCTTCGCAACTCTTTTTTGTGGATCCGTGATTTCGCTGCAAAACCCAGTGAAAAAAAAAAAAAAAAAAAAACTCTATTCAGTGAGTGACAAGTGTGGTGCATAGGACAAAACTGTATTCTCCTTGTATTCGAGATCTAAATTGGTTGTATTGTATGAGTTCTCTCCCCAGCTGTGTGTGGAATGCAGGAGTTCAATCTTGCATGTTATGTGTGGATGTTTGATGATGATCTGTAGAGATGTGCGCAATAGAGGGCTGGAGAGGTCCCAGAGTTGTGGTAGCAGTCTCTTGTTCAGGTTGGTAAAACCTCTGCTTCTGAGGCAAATGTTTATGAAGCTGTTGCGGACTCTGTTTCTGGAAGTAAAATTTCTTGGAGAAGGCAAGGGTGGGTCTTGTCTGTGGATCACGTCCAGAAGCGTTGGGACAAACAATCCATCATTCTAATATTTTTGGGGGGAGTTTGGCGATGATTGCTTCTTGCATATGAAGAGATCAAGGCAAGTCAGTCCTGGTAAGTCAGAACATTCTTTGGCTGTTTGCAGGCTCCGTAAATGTTGGAAAAAGTCCTCTAGTTTTTGGTTTTTGGGATGGCATACACGGAAAACTGTAAAGTCATTCTAGAGGAGCGAGTATTCCATCACTGTGTCTTCGACATATTTCCAAGTTCAAAGCATCCCACACTCATTTTAGATGGTGTCTGGGTCGTTAAGTAAGCCTGTGTAAATGTGTTTCAACCAGTGTAGCTAGACTGGGTCCTAGCCATTGCCAACAGAAAATTTAAGCTCTTCACTGGAAAGCAGCTGTCGCTTTTGGAGGTGCTTCCGTGAAAAAGACTTCCATAGTAGCTAATTCTCTGCCTGGCTTGTCATTGAATTTGTACCCAGCCGTTGCACTGCTAAGTCTAACTTCCACGCCTTAGTGATGGTTCTCTGTTTACTCCTCTGTTGAGGGCCAAAGTTCATCTTCTTTGTATGAATGTACATCAATAGACAATGTGTGGAGTTTCTCAGGGGGAAGCTTGTGTTTTGGGGCATCACAGATCTTCTCAAGCTCCACCCATGAGTCTGTTGTCACAGCGATATTGCTTCTCCAGTTGTTCCTCAAGTGTTCTTGCCATGGGTTTGGTAAGCTTCTACTCTTTCTGATGTCATAGGCTTTTGGAGGTTATCGCCACTTCCGTAGAGATTTGGACATCTGAAACTGGGTTTTGGGAATCAGGCTCCAGGTTTTAGCATCAAGGGTGGGTGGAAGGGTTCCAATCCTTGTACTGCAGGCAACATCCATCATGGCTGAAGGCAGTTGCCATGTTTCAAATTGGTAAAAGGTGACTTTGGAAAAATTTGTGAATTTTTCCATGCAATTCCTTTTTTTTTGTACTACGGTGCACTGCGAGCTGGGTTGGCAGAAAGTTAGGAATTGCTGCTGGATTTAATACTGGAGAACACGTAGGTGGACTGCAAAATCTGGGTGATGGCTAGCACAAGCACAGTATGGCTGCTTTCTAGAGTGCATTGTGAGCTTGGCAACATAAGGGGACACTAGAGGTTGTGTCACGAAGGTCTGAAAGACTTGAGGGCTGGAATATGCAGGAAATATGCTATGAAGACTGAATATACTTGAGGGGGGCATGAAGCAGAAATATGCCTGTTAGTGTTTTGCTTGCTCCAAGAGGTGGCAGCAGAGGTCTGGATAGATGCTGTTTTACAATAGTTACAAAAAAGGGATTGTCATTGGATAAACACTCTGGTCAAATTTGAAGCAAACTGGTTTGTAAAGAAAATCAAAACTTTGGAAAATTTCTCATTGAGCGCCCAGCTGTAACTGTAGGGCTGCTTTGCTTAGGTTGCTGGGTTGCAGTTAATCTTGGAACTATTGAATTAAATTGATTAAACTATCTCACAAATAGTTTCAAAAAAGGGAATGACAAACACGTAAATTGGAAATACTCAGGGAGATTTTCTTTGAAGCACCAGGAGTTGCTGTGCGCTGCTATTTAAGATTCAGGAAATCCCATTCTGGAGAGTAAGCATAACAAGTCAGCAGAGATAGCAGGCTTCCTGAATCCTCTGTGGTTGGATAGAGAAAGATGGGCGAATTCCTCCAAAAGCCCAGCCAAGACAGGCTTTTAAATATATGTTTCACAGATAAAGATAAAAAGATCAAATTCTTTGCTTGGGAGGAAAAAGGAAAGTCGTTGTAGGTTTTTTCAAGCTGAAGGGAATGCTTTCAGCATTTGTCATAGAGTTTTGAAACAAAGGGTCTGCCATTGTGGCAGGCTGTTTCTATGCGTGACAAGGATTGCAAGGTAGCTTTATTGGTCATCCTGCATGAACATAGGACAGAAAGGAGATTAGAAAAAAAAAGGCACTCTTCTCATGACTGCTGAGAGAATTGTAGCTGCAGTTTCTTATTTTTTTTAACGCGCAAGAAAGAGATTACAGTTCCTTCATCTGCATTTGAAAAAAAGGGTTGAAAGGTAGTACTGGGAGAGCAGGGCAGATTGGTTTTAAACCTGGCTTCCGTCCTTTGTTTACATAGATTGACTACTTTCCACAGTTAGGAGTTGTAATTGAGACACAGCAACTTATTTCGCTAAAGAGAAAAGGATGGGGATTGCCCCTCCTGCGCTTGATACGACAAAAGAATCCTGCCTCAGTAAAGGATTGAGGAGGCAAATTGATAGTCTTTGAAAGCAGAGCGTAGGAAGATATTGGAAAAATCTCTTGTGATAAAAGAGGAAGATTCTTGCCCCTCCCTTGCAATTCACACTGAGGCACAGAGCTTAGTATTCTACATTCACTCCTGGCGCTTCAATCATTACTGCTTTATCACAATCCAATTACAGTCTTTATATGATGGAGCTTCAGAATTTCAAATTAATCATCATTATTATTATTCATGTATCCTGTACAGATGCAGATGATACTTCCAACCAACATCCATAACAAGTTACTTTTAATTTATGCATCAAGGTATACCTCATAACTAAACATTTGTTGATGGAAGTTCTTTAAATGACCAATTCTTTGTATATCTGTCTTGTAGATAAAAAATAGAATTTATCTCTATCCTTTTTCCCTCATGTTGTAGGGATAGAAGTCAAAACCATGAGCTCGTGAGTCAGGCAAGAATGAGGAAAAACCTCCCCCTAACCTCAAGGGTCATTAGTGACCAATCAGGACTCTACAGATGTGGTCACCGTGATATCGGACTCATTTCCCAGGATACCTTCAAACTACACCTTTTTATGCAGCTCAAAACTTTTTGAGCGGATGAAATAGCAGTAGACGGATGTTTTACAGATAGAGCGTATGAAAGACGTACGTAGTGAGTACACAACGGATGCATCGCGTTTTCCAATGGATGGCAAGGTTTTTTGCCCGTTTTACATCCTCTTTCCATCCGTTGGTTCAGTGTGACAGGGGCTTTAAGGACAATTTTATTGTTGAAGAAAATGTGGGAAGGATGTATGTCTGAAAACGCATGATAAATTTTAATACAGAAACTTGCCAGACAGATTTTTATCTTTCATTTATTGATAATGAAACTTTATCAACTGGGACTTGGATTAAGATAATCAAGGAAATGAAAGTGAGGAGAGTACAATGTTGTGTTCATAAAGACATGATTTGTACAATGTTAATTTCCATCTTTCAAATGCTGTGGTTTTGGAAAGAGCAGGTTAACTGAATTCTCTGTTGACCATCATCTGTTAGTAAGTTAAAATCCTTCTTTCACAATTATCTCAGACATGTTAAAAGGTTTTACTTCAAAACAAACTTTAAACTTTGGTCATTTACTGAACAACTATAAGAATTATTCCTACATAATATTGTAAAGGGAGCTTTCATGACCATTTGTTTAGTGACCATTCAAAGTTGCAACAGCAATTCAAAAGTTACTTACAACCACTTCTCACACTTACATCTGTTGCAGCATCCCACTGGTCATGTTTACATGATATTTCTGCCATGAGTCGGCTTGAGCTGGACATAGTAGAAATATCTGTAATAAAGAAATAAAATGAAAATATACCCTTGCTATCATTGACATTACATGGAATGTTCTATTTCACATAATAGTTAATGACTGGGCTTGGTTTGTTTGCTAAGTATTTGATAGACTTGAAAAAGGCTCAAAGCAGAAATCCAAATTACAGTGTCCCTGCTGGTTAATTATCCAACTTCTGCTTGAACACATCTGACAAAAGGGAGGAGCCCACTCCCACACTGATTTCATTGTCAATCTATTTCCATTGTTAAGAAATTGTCTCTAATATTCACTTCACCTCTTTCAGTGCCTCTAAATTCTTTTTAAACTGAATCCTAAACACAATACTTGAAGTGCCAATGCAGAATTAAATTTTTTTTATTCAATTCCATACTGGGATGGTATAGATTAGAATATCCTGCCTTGAGCAGAAGGTTGGACGAGATGGAAGACTTCCAAGGTCCCTTCCATCCCAATGACTCTATGATTCTAAATAATAAAAACATTTACCTTTTTTGTTCCTCACTTCCACATTTTATCAGATTCTTAGGAGGCAAAAATATCTTTGTTGGATCAACAGGTGGTTCATCTACCACATTTTCTATCCAGGAACAAAATTCTATCAGAGTGGCCATTTCTTTTTTAATGTAATGTGACTCTCTTGTAAGGCTGTTCCTTTCACATATGTCAAGAACAGTATTTGGTATATTTGAGCTGCATTCAATGAGCAGACCCACTACTTTTAGATCCCAGAAATATTCTAGTTGCAATTGGTATACTGGATGTGCTTCAAGAACAGTTCCATCTTTTCATGTTTATTTCATGTGTGCATCACAGCCAACCAGTACTGAAGGGTGTACATTTTCATTGTGTAAAAAAAGATGATTTCTATAAAACAGCATGTGATAGGTTAAATTACAGGTTATTTTCATGATTCTATAATCTATAAGATACATCTCAAAGTATTTAGGAAGCAAAATCTTCGCTGTCCAGTGTAACAGTTCCTTCATCTCCCTTTCCTAGTTGTAAATAAAAATATGGAAGAAACAGACCAGAGGACTGAATTTGGGGGCACTCCAATATTATTTTAAAAATGCCTAGTAATTATATTTTTATTATGACTGTTGTGCAAGTTTGTTCCTCTAAGTGCTGATCAACCTCTAATCAGACTTTTATAATGTATTTAATAAGTTTGTGCTAAATATCTAGGGGATGCCTCACAAGTTGCTTAGCAACAGAATCTGACCCCCTTACCTGTTCCAACTATGTTTTCTGGCTCATCCCTTACATGCAAGAAGTATGTATGTACATATGTAGTTCATGCACTGATTGTTTCTTCCTGCTGTTTAATTGCTGAAGCAGGACATTAAACAAAGATCAATGTCTCAACAGGCCAAACTGCATTTTCTTGAAAAGGAAATGTCTCTATAGCACAAAAACATCTCATTAAGGAAAAGCATCTAGTGAGTGTCATTATTTAACAGATTTGAACCCTGGTTTGCCCAGCTCTGTTGCAAGACACCACATTGGCTCTGCCTGCAGTTGTGAAAAAGACTTCCTTTAGTTGCTGTAACTTTTGTAGAACATGTGAGAGATTTACTCACAAATAAGAGAAGAAGAGAAATATTAGAAAATTTCAGTCTAGGCTGAAGGAGATGAAGCTTATAAATGAAGATGCTATTTGCTGTAATAGTTTCAAGATTTATATATATTTGCTGAACTTCTGTTACATCACCATTGAGATATATCTGGTAGCTTACTAACACATTGTTTGGGAATAGGAGCCCTATACTTTAAAGCTATTTGTGTTTTTCAATTTGTATGTGTATTGGATTGATTACTCCAGTCCTTTTAATATGAGAGGAATTAATTTTATGTATTTTTGCAATGCTGTTCTAAGTATATTTAACAGAGTTAACAGTTAGTATATTTAAAGGTAACTTGCTTACAAGTAAGTATATTTAAAGGACTTTAACTGTGAGAACAATTAATCAGTGGAACAACTTACCTTCAGAAGTTGTGGGTGCTTCATCACTGGAGGCTTTTAAGAAGAGATTAGACAGCCCCTTGTCTCAAATTGTATAGTGTTTCCTGCTTGAGTAGGAGGTTAGACTACAAGTCCTTCAAGGCCCCTTCCAGCTCTGTCCTGATTCTGATTAAGACTATGTTTGTGAACATTATGAAATCATCATGTAAATAGTTTTTCTTAATCATTATTTTGACTGGTTTTATTGTTGCTTCTATGCATCTTTGCAGGGGTGGGATTCAAATTTCTTAACAACTGGTTCTGTGGGTGTGGTGTAATTTGTGGGTGTGGCTTGGTGGTCATGTGACTGGATGGACATGGCTTGCTGACTGGGCAGGGCTTGGTGGTCATGTGACTGGCTGGGTGTGGCTTGTATGTAAATATTGTAAATATTTATGTAAATATTGAATTTTTTATTTAAAAAAGAACAACTTTTACCCAAAACCAGGCAAAGCAGCCAGTCAGATTGAGTTACTTACAGAATCACAGATTCACTCACAGATCTACCTTTCTGCAATCTGTTTCCTGAGTCTGTCACATAAAATTTGCTTGCACAATGCAGGCAAGTTGGATGGCCCACATGTGGGATAAGGAGTGACTGGGCAGGGAAGGGAGGGGTGAGTGGGGAGGGGCAGGGCTTGCCAGTAGCGTGATTTGCCGGTTGTCCAGACTGTGCAGAATGGTAACAACCGGTTCTATAGAACTGGTCCAAACTGATAGAATCCCACCCCTGCATCTTTGTATTTTCAGCTCTCCCTCTTAGAGTGATCCTCACAAGCCAGGATCCTGATAAAAGAGTACAGAACAAGAATAGGTGTTATGGGCAGCTGTCACTCAGCTAGAATGCTATGTATAAGTTTGATTTTTGACTCATTGAAAATTTCCTGGGTCTTCAAGCATGTAAAATGCTCACAAATTGCCCAAGGGAAGATTGCATAGTTATTTATTATCTCCCTTAAATTGGCAGCTTGCTAGTAGTTTGTCATTTCAGGGAACACAAGAACTGTAGCAGCAAGATGAAAACATGGTATCTCCCTCTTTCTAATCTGTTTGGAAGCCTAGAGTGACAATCAGGGCACTAATAATAACACCTGGGCTTCTTTTATATATGACTTGTACATTTCCAAGATGTATCATGGACAGGAAATATAAAAGGGGAATGCCACTTCATGAATGGATGCAGTTTCAGCTCAAGGATTGCCCACTATGGAAATACAAGTATCTTCCTTTTTATTTTAAGTGCAAAGTACAAAAAGGGCTTGGCATTCATTCCTCTCTCTGTTAGATTAGGAACAAATTAAAATACTGAATGTTACTAGCTACCTTCATTAGTTATATGTGGGAAGAAGTTCCATGGAATGGAGTTGCATTATGTAGCTGGATTTGTCCCAGTCCCCTTGGTTGAACTCTGAACTTCTGAAGTGAGGTCCGCTATATGAGAAGGACTTCTGAATGGCTGTGCCATTGGGGATTTGGTTATGTGAAGCTCCTAAGCATAAACCACAGTTGACAACTAGTCTCTAAGGAAAAAGCAACGTGGTGATAGTGCAGCAGATCCAGTAGCAAGGGTCTAGTGATGCCATGCTAATTTTGAGTTATGTAACTTTAGCAAAGGGCCTCCTTCGAAACATTAGATGGCACTTCCTAAAGTTCATGGATCACTAGATGCATCTAAAAGCATTTTGACTGCAGGGCCAACCCCTGAAGATGACTCTTTCAGGATAGAACCCAAATGAATATCAACCGCTTTAAACGCTAAACAGATAGACTTCAGTCTATTAAGATATCAATTGATCCATTGAAATTCAGAGAACCTATCCTTATGATTAGTGGTGGTATTCTACTGGTTTGGCCTAGTTCTGCCCAGCTGGTGAAGCAGATGAACAGCGGATACTAAACCGGTTCTCTCCGCCACTCTGCTGTTGGGCCCACCTGCCCGCCAGGGCTCCCATACTAACCTTTATTCCCTGTTTTGTAAGCGCAGCTGCTTTGCGCGGAACAGCAGATTGCCACGTGGAAGCTGCTGAAGTGACGGAGAGTGCAGGATTGCAGGAGGTGAGTCAGCAAGCCTCTGCGCCTGTGCAAAGTGCATGTTTGGTGCATGCACGCACATGCAAAGTGTGTGCGTGCATGCAAAGCATGCCCACCAAGCCACACCCACTGAACCAAGGGTAAAAATATTTGAAATGCACCACTGCTTATGATACTATCTATCCAATTTTAACAAGCATTTGCAGATTTCAAATAATCCTGTAAATATTTTAATGAAATATTTCTAAAATTCCATTACTGATCCTCAGCTCTCATTATAGAACCATAGGATGAAAAGTTGCTTGAAAGGAAAAACATGTGAAGTCTTTCAGGCTGAAAAGGATTTTCTACTTCATCACAGCTTTTTCTCTGTCCAGAAAAGAAAAAAAATAGAGCATATTATGATTGGCTTAAAAGAATGTCCTTTATTTCATTTCCTGATATGCTTATCAGAATGCAGCAAGGATTTTATTAGGCACAGTGTTTGTCTACAGCATATGCAGATCTTGGTTTTGTTAGTGAAGACCAACAAACCTTTATGAAAATGAATTGCATATCAAGATATTTATGCCAATAAAGTAATAGGTTCCTTGGTTTTGTTTAATCTCCACTGCCTATAGCTTAAAAAAGAGGAAACTATTCCATTATCTCTCCTACTTTGATCCTTAACTAACCATGCTAACTATCTGACTTCCATTTGTTCCAATTATATTGCCATATCTCACTTACTTTGCATTCATTCTGTTCAATAATAATTGATTTCAAGGCTCAGTGGCCGAGTCTATTTCAGAAGTTCATTCTAAGTTCATTAGACTGCACTGATTGCATTCTCAAACATTAGCAGGTGGTATTTTGCCAAACTAAGTATTTTTTTTCTGATAGTGCTTCTTGCCAGTTTACTTTTTTTTTTCTGCCAAGGACTTCAGTAAGATCTGGATCTATTTTATTCAAACAGCAAATAACACCCTGGTTTTGTTTCATAACCGCAGCTCCATAGGAGCTAAAGAACCTATTGCTGTAATTACGAGAAAATCAACCATTTTACCCCAATTAGTTTGTACAGAAAAAAAAATGTGATAGAAAAAGTATAGCCTTGGGACTTTGGCTATCCCAAAAGTGACAATAAATGGATCAAAAATGACAGTAAATGGATCAAAAATAAAGTCATATTGTCCAAAATGTTGTCACATGGAAATGTTCTAGAAAGGAATGTGAAATAAAGATATCTATAGCACTGTTACATGATTTTAGCCCTAGGGAGCACTATATTGAAATGTATCTGTAACTTTCTATTCTTATTCAACTTTCCCAGTGAATGTTCTTTGATAAGAGTGAAACTGCTGGAAATAGAACATGGAAGTTGGCAGTATCACACAATTCTAAATCACTTCCCTTTCCTATTCACATTACATTTTTAAAACGTTCTTACAGCCTGTCATTTTGACTGCTTCTATAATTCTTGTTCATTTGCTATATCCAATTTATAAATACTTGCATATAGAATGTCAAGATGCCAATGCCAGAATTGTGGAATTGTCGTATGAATGAATAATCAATCAGCTTTATTTATCCTTGCCAATTTATTACATCCAGTAATTAGCTTTATTGTTTGGCTAAGTTCAGAAGTTGCATTAAATAATAATTTCTTTTAATTGTATACACCACAGTTAAGAATTAGTGTGACATGTGGATCCAGCAGCTTTAAGTGATCAAACTCAATACCTTCCTTTGGGTTTTCCCTCTCAAGGATTTCTTTAAATCATGATAAAGAATTTCCCATTGTTTATTATTGATTATACTTTTAATCTTAATCAACCAAGTAATCCACATTTCCTCAGAAGAGTATCACATTAATTAAAAATAATAAAACAGAAAAATAATTGCAAACCAACATTTTATTTAAAAGCAATTGTCCATTTCTGAACTTTTTTGCAACTGAATCTTGTGGTGAGATGAATGGCAAACAAGCTTAATAAATAAAATATTATTTTTCTTAAAAGTTTAGTGATATCGGCCATACTTTTTAACCTGGCTTTTACTCAAATAAAGTTCTGGAAATAATATCTATTGTATTCTTGTATACTGGAATCAGTGGTAGGATTCAGCCAATTCTCATCTATTTGGAAGAACCATTTGTTAACTTTCTGAAGTTTGGAGAACCGGTTGTTGAAGAAATCTCCTTCCAACAGCCTTTTGGTTTTTTTTTCCATTTTACAATGCTAATCCTGTCAGGAAGGCAGGAAGGGAACATTCTGGTGTGCCTTTGTGTTGTTTCTGGCCTCATCCTTATCTTTATTGCCCTGCTAACAGAAACTGCCTTTCCGATTTAGCCTTATTACATTGCAATAGCTAATGGGGCTTGACTTTCTTAAAGGGAAAGGGTTGTTTTAAGCTTTTTACACTGCTTTAGTGGTTCCTGGCACTGTCCTTTTGGGGTGTACTTCCAAAAGGTAGGATGTAGGCTTGGCACTCTGTTTTTTTTTTTACTGTCTTTCTGGGGGCCTGTTATCTTTCCTTAAATCTGGATTATCTTGTGAGGTGAGTGAGATCAGCTGATATCTTTAAGTGGTGCAACTTGATCTAAGGATTGCTTCTCCTGGGTGGGAAAGGGTCCTGGGTGGGAAAGAGTGTCAGTTCACTGAGCACAGGAGTCTGTTATCTATGGGGATTCTTCAGTCATCCAGGTCATGGTTGTCTCAAAAGTGCTTTTTTTCAAGAGGCAACTGGACTTTCTTGATTTCCGGAAAGTTCAAGTTGACTCTTGAAAAAGCACCTTTGGGACAGGAATCTCTTGCATTTCTTTGGAGTGGCCAAAGCACATAATTGCTCACTGATAGTATTTTTTTTTTTTAAAAAAAAGGGAGGTAGGGATATGGATCCTCCAGTTCATTTTAGTTTTCTCTTATGATGACAAGGCTTGGTGTCAGATCCATGTATCTGTCATTTCTTTGGTGGAAGAAGAAAAAGGGGGGGGACTGATAAAGAAATCCTTTCTTGATGTAACTTGAATATATTTAATCTTATATCAAATTGTATAACAAATGATACACATGATATAATGAAGGGAGGAAACCCAGATGGCCAGAACCTATCACCTCTGAGAGGCAAAGCCAGGAGATGAGAAGACCATAAAAATTCCACAATGAGATGTGTCCTGGGAACCTCTGGAAAAGTTCATTCTGAAAGGGGGTGGGGGGAAATTAGGTATGCCCTGGGAAACTGTGAGAAAGATCATTCCTTACAAAAGGGGTGGGGGGGAATTAACACACACTGGCTTTTGTTTCACTAAATACACATCAAGATAAGGGAAGGGGTTCTAAACTCCCTTATTTCTCCCTGTATGCCTGAGAGACCTTAGACGCTGCTTTGAACTCCTATATGAATTGTCTCAACTCAATAAAGGATTCCTTTTGATACATTTGGGTTTCAGAAGTTCATTCTTGTTAATTGAATGTGAAAAAGTTTTTTAGCCTGACACTTAATAACGTGGCACCAGGATTGAAGTTTATTTAGATATCTGTGGCATGTACTAATTTTATTGTGATCCTAACAAGCTTAGAAGACTTGAACCTGGAGCCCCTATATACTTTGTTGATTTGTCTCTTTAGCTCGGCGTTTTGAAGCCAGGTGTGCCCACCCACTTTCTGGAGAGCTTAAATGATCTCTCTGCTAAAGAGTTTCACCTAGTGAGCATGAGTTGCCTGCTGATAGCTATCATTGCATTTTAACTATTTTAATTCCTCAAAGTTCTCTGGCACCCTGGCTAATTTATAACTCAGGATTGCAGGTATTTTTAATCTAATGATTGGTATTTAGGACAGCTTTTTTTCAAGCAAAGCAGCTTTTTCGTATTTTTGTACAGATAATCCTTGATTTACAACAGTTCATTTAGTGACTATTCAAAGTTACAATGGCATTGAAAAGTGACTTATGACTGTTTTTCACACTTACAACCATTGCAACATCCCCACAGACATGAGAGGCCAGGTGAAGTGAAGTGCCCCTTTATGTGAGTGGCATCAAGTTGGCCACACCCACCTAGTCACATGACCACCCATCCACACTTACCCAGCTGGTCATTAAGGCAGAGAATTGGTTGTTAAATTATTTAAATCCCACCACTACAGGAATACGTTGTACTTTCAAGAGTCCTGACTGAGCATGATTAATTGGGTAGCATCAAAGTCCCCCTGAATAGACACAGATGCTTTGCAGCCTCATATCTTGGAGGATTGGCAGTGCAGATGGTCATTAATTACAATGAGAATTTTATAAACATGTTGGCTAGAAGTGTGTTTCTAAATAGAAAACACAATAAAGGCTTCAGAAAATAAATGGAAAAGAATCCTTTTCCAGATCATGCTTGGTTTGAAACAAAAATCAGACAATCAGCTAAAATTGCCATTACAAGCTCTTTCTCCTCATTATGTCTTCACTAATTCTCTTTTCTTTGGCAGGTGACTTTCAGCAAGTATTGCAACTCTTCAGATCTTATGGAGCTCTTCTGCATTGCTACAGGATTACCAAGGTAAAAATATTTTCTGAAGACTATTTACGTGAACTACTAAAATTAAATTGCTCCTATCCATGAGTGTAAAGAATATTTAAAAATATCATTATGAAATATGGAAAATATCATGTATTTATGTATTTTAAACAATGCAAATATTGCTTTTTCATTTTTTCTTAAAAATTGGACCTATAAGCAAAAACCCATGCATACTATAAAAATTATTAAAGAAAATGAGAGGCCACCAGATTTCATCACCAGTTAAAAATCCAGAATTCTAGATTTCCCTGCTACTGAATTAAAAACCTTACAACTCTGTAAAGAAAGTCAACATTTTTCATCTTCCTTTTTTACATATGGGATTAAGTTTAAAAGAAATGGGAACTGGGTATTTATGGATTCATATTAGAGTCTTTTTAGCTTCTGTGGTGCATTAGCTCTGATAAACATGAACCTATTGCTTTACCTCGCATCATTATGTTAAAAATGGAAAGAAAAGGTGTAAAACTTCTGTATTGATATTTGAGTTCTACCTTAGGTTTTATTCACATATGATAGATAACTTGGAAGGTTCCAAGTAGTCAATTCTGATTGGCCAGAAAGGCCAGTAGTGGATTGGTTCATTAGGAACCAATCCAAGAAGCCGCTCAAAGGCGGCAAGATTAAATCAGTGTCATTGGCTACAAGCCGGCAGGCAAGCCTCTATATAAAGGGCTGCCGCAGCTTGAGCCAATGTTCCGTTACTNGGAACAATAGTCATAAACAACTCATAAATATTCACTGTATTGAAAATTAATATAAAACCAAATTGGCTTGTGTAACCATGCACTTTGCACATTACCTATGTAGTTTCAGTCCCTGATGGTTGTTGCTTCAGCAGCTGTCAGCCAGAGAATTCACCTCTGCTGAGTTTTCCTCATGGTTGATTTTGAGGTTTAGTCATCTAGCTAAAACTGAATTATAATTTAGATTAAAGATTCACTTCAGATGTTCATTTTAATCGTTCACAGTTTTCATAAGTAGCATATAATATTGAAAAGATTAGCTGGCTAAAGATTGTTTTTCTAATGGTGCTCTTAAGACAGGAGTGTCAAACTCAAGGCCCGTGTGACAGATCTGGCCCATGAAGTGTTTAATTCTGGCCTGCAGGGCAGCCATGGAAATGGAGAAGCAGCTCTGCCAACTCTCACGGTTCTGCCGTGAGTCTCACGATTTTTTGTCATGTCTCACAGTCTCACGACAAGGCTCCTCATCTCACGCCAATATTTAAAACACTTTTTTTTTTATAACACCATTATATGCGTGGTGAGGAGGGCCCGAATCCCCTGGTTCAGCCAGTTGGTTATCTTCAGTCCGGTAGGGTTCAATGACCGCTGTGAAAGGAAAATCCCCACCTTTCTCCCTCTCGGTGGCCGTGCCTTGATTTGCGCGCAGAGCAAGCGACTTTAGCGAGGCAGCTTCCCGCGATTGAGAGTCTTGGCTCTTGCACTCCCTGTCAAGCTGGCCTTAGCAGCCCTCGGCTCAAATAAAACCCGCGTGAAGTCGGGCGCCATTTTTCTCCCTGGATGGACGAGTGAAAAAAAAAGCCGCAACTTTTGCTCTCCCGCCGCCTTTTCCCTCTGGGCTTCACTTTCTGCTGTTCAGGGAGGTCGCCGCCCAAGCCCTGCCATCTCCAGAATCTTTCTGACAGTGAGCCTTGGTCTTGGCCCATCCTTCGCAGGGCGATTGAGCTCGGCGGTTGATCGCCACCAGGTTGCTCGCAGAACGGGATAGCCCTGACAGATCGAAGTTAATCAATGGGGAGGTCGGTGTTTCTGTGCTGGACTCTACTTGAAAAAGTTATAATTACCTGTTCCCAGCTCTTGGTGGAAATGTCCGGTAATTACGCCATCGTAACTGGAGTGGAAACTCAGAAATAAAACAAAGATTCAAGGAAACTTAGGGTACTAATAGAAGAAAGAATTGCTGAGGCAAGGTTGTGTGTAATTTACATACTAAATTATGTCTGATGCGTTATCAGTTCTAAAATTGGTCATAACTTGAATGTAACTGGGATTATTGGTTTCGATTTTTGTGCCATCATTTACCCATGTATTGAAAACACGGGTAAAAGATCTTATATCTGAATGGAATTAAGTTCGATATTTATGTGGTTGTTTCAACCGTGACCGGGGTGATTCTCACTATTTTTTAAGAATCTCCAGAATTTTTTTCATGGGTTCTCGCAATTTTCTTTATCAGGGGTTGGCCAAGTTTGGAGTAAGGACCAACCCATGGGTGCCACTTTGCAGCAAAAATGGCGCGTTTTTTGCTGGCAGAGGGCATTCAGGAGCCCATCCCAGGCCTTGAAACACAGAAGCCTGACAGAGGGCTTCAGGGGGCCGTCCAGGCCGAAAACAGTGCCCGAGGATGTCACAGGCAGCCATTTTCGCTGGCCAGAGGGCTAGCAAACACAAACTAAAAGCAAAACAAAACAAAAAGAGAAAAATGTTTCCCATTTTGCATTGAGAATCCAAGAAGGGACAGAAAGAGAAAAGGAAAGAAGGAAAGGACACAGCAAAAGAAGGGGAAGATGGGAAGACAGCAAGGAAGGAAAAAGAAGGAAATGAAGGAAGGGGAGGAGGGTGTGAGCAGAACCGAAGTCAGCTTGGATGACCCATTGAATTAAATAAGGGAAGTGTGTCTCAAAATCAGTACCTCTGCTAAATAAGAAAGGTGTTCCAGTTTAGTTGCCACAAAGAAAAAAACAAGATAAGGCTAGGAACAAGGGGGAATTGTAATAAAAGTGCTGCGAGACAGTCAGAAACTGTGTTAACACTTTTCACTCTGTATAGGGGGAGACTTGGTATAACCTTCAAAATATATGTGTCAATTGTGAAAACAGAGAGAATGGTGAGCCAAGCCGTCATATGAGGGGCGCGACAGTTAGGGTATAAACATGCTGCCTGGATTTTGCTCTGTGTTCCTGTTCAATCCGCGCTGAGGCGAGAACCCGTCTCTGTGCAGACACATGAATAAAACCTTGTTTTCCTTGGATCAACAAATCTTTTGGTGGTTTTTTTATCTGCTTCCACCTCACAGAGGTAAGTCCTGGCTTAGCACTTGGCCACCAGCAGATGGCAAGGCTCCTCTGGAGGATAAAGGTTTGGCACTCTCCCTGATCTCACCTTCCTCTGCTGGAGACAATAGATCCCCCCAGCCCTGCCTGGACCACCACAGGTGCCCCCAACACGAGTGATGTTGAGCTGTCCACGCCCACCCTGACCATGCACACCTAGCCCCCCCAAGGTTAATCACAATCTAGCCCTTAATGAAATCAAGTTTGACACCCCTGTCTTAAGACGTATACAATTCACATTTGCAACAGGCACTTGTCTCATTTCATCTATATGCAATTGCTATCCTAGTAATGCATGTACCTCATAAATCTCTGCAGAACCCTAAGCCAACATGTTTTGTTCTTGGTGCTGTCTATGACTGCTCACTTTTACTTAATGTAGATCAAAGAATGTCAACACTCTGGACTATTGAAGCCTTCTTTTTCATTGCCACATAAGTTTAATTTAACAATCTAAAGAACTCATACATGGCTGATAAAAGCATCTTTCTCAACACACACACACACAATATTAACTTTCTTAATTTTCAGGTCAAAAATAAAGCTCTAACTGCCTGCCCTGAAAAATAGTATTTCTGATGTTGGAAGAAATGTCCATCTGGGTTCAGTTCCAAGTGGGAAGAAAGACACTGGAAAAATGGAGACTACTTGGAAGGATGGTTTAATGGTGGACAGGACCACATGGTTCTGATGCTCTGGGAAAAAGAGATTACATGGTTGAGAGAGGGAGAGAGATTTATTCCCTCTGTTGGGCTTTGAACTTGCTTCCTGTTCCTGTGGCAAGAAATGTGTCCTGATTGGTTGTCAGACTCCCATGGGGCCATACAGGGATAATTTTGTAGGTTGTCTTGAGTCCCGGGCTTGATTGAATCTTGCTGGGTGATGTAATCTTCCCAGGTACCATGTGGTGAGATGGGTAGAGGTCTAATCCTATTATGTCCCAAGTTTAAAGGTCTTTTGTGTTATGGATAAGCTGGCCCAGCCTTTTGTCTTGTAGATAGAATGGCCCAGTCTTTCTGGGGCTGTTTAAAAAGGTGGGGACTGCCTTCTCAGAACATGTTTCTCCTTTTCTCATCCAGGAAGATATAATATTCTGCCTTTTAATATTTCCTAGAATATTTATTTCTTCTAGGAGAGGGTGCTAATTTTCTACATTGGCATATATGTGCATTTGCAGAGAAATTACCAAAAATGCTTCAAGACGCTCCTCTGAAGAGCTCTTGCAAACCAGCAGTTTTGATTCCAGGTAGACCAGGTAAATGAAAGCAGTATAGGGAACTGTACTTGTTATGTTTTTTTTCTAATCCGTTCAATTTGTGAGCATTCTGTTACTTGAAACACTAAAATAATAATATAATTAATTGATTTAAAATAATGTAGGGAAATTATAATAAAAACACATAAAAGATTATCTCAGTATAATATATTTATATATATAATTACTTAAAAGTAATTGAAAATATCTGGGAAAGAAAAGTCTTTTCTTCTAACTGGAAAAGATTCTGGATTTTTATGCTTGCTGGTATTATATGTCAACTAAAAACAGGCTTTTATTCCTGTAAATAAGTGTCTAATAAAGGCATGTAATAATCTTACAACATTTCAAACTTTAAAATATCATAAAATGTAATGCAAAACCATGCATTTCTTTAGAACTTAGTGTTTTGTTCGGAAAAACACGAGGTAGACCGGGTTCCAACAGCAAAGTCTTTATTCTAAAATAGTCAGCGAACGGAACAACCTTGGCTGAAACCGCGGCAGCCTTTTATTCAGGCTAGCCTGCCGGCTTGCAGCCAATGGCAGCTGNTGGTTCCTAGTGAACCAATCCAATGCTTACATTATTTAACCAATCAGGTTTGCATATTTTGGAGTAACCCAATTTACATATAGAACACTTAGGGTAATATAAAAACCTTTCATATTTTACCATCTGGACTGCTTTCAAAGGAAAGTAAACAGATTCATGCAGAGATATATCAACAACCATATCAGTTGCTTCAGAACATTAGCAGAATTGCATGCATTTCCTTCTTGAGAGAACAGTAAGAATACATATCTGTTTCATAATGTTATAATTAACTATCTGAATATAAAGAAGTGAATTATCTGACTATTACAGCTAAGAGATGAAAAAGTGAGTGTATTGTTGTATAATATTTTAACTGAATCATCATTTTCATTTGTATGAATAACAGGGTTCCAATTAACAGTGAGATAATGCATGCAATGAATATGTGATGCAATACCATGAATATTTCTGATGTCATTTCAGGTGCAGAAAATGCAATTCAGTCTACATTTATTAAGAAAAAGTGTGTCCATTTTAGACCCACATGGCACTAGGATGTATTTCCAAAAAAATAAGATTGCAGTTATACTTTCTTTTTATTCTTCCTCAGATGCTTCTGCAAAAATCCTAGGCCATTTCTCTATCTGTTCAGCTGAAATCTATATGCATGCATCTGTATATTCACTTTCTGCTGAATGTGCAGAGGATACACAAACAATAGTGGGCGTACCCCAAAATTATGATTACATTTTCTACTGCAACATAAGGTATTTATTAAATACGCCAGCCTTTCCTAACCTGGAATTCAGCAGTCATATTCTGCCATTTTTGTTTTGACACTCTCCTTCTCTTAAATGATTGTAGTTCTTTGTCTCTTTAAGAAGGCACTAACTGTTTAAACTACCTGTCAAACTTCCCATTTAAAACATGAGATGCTGGGTTCTAACCTGGTTAAATAAAGGCTGAGTTCTAACCTGGTTAAATAAACCTAGCTTTAAACTTTGTCTTCCAGGAATACAACTATTTCACTCTTCACAGCTGATGACTGCATAGTATCCATTGATCCCACTATGCCAACCAATTCCGAAAGGCAGGTATATCTTATTATGATTGAAGCTAGCTTTGCAGAGTGGAGTTTTTCACTAACCAGTTGTTCTTTTGTATTCCTGGTTAATGGGAAACAGCAAAAATTACTTTTACAAGTCTAAAGACCCATTTAAACTCAAAACTTATTTTAGTTTTAGGTATTAAAACTAATACTTTATTATTAAAGTATATGGAGTTTTATCTGGGGAGGGAAAACCATTCCACAAAGTATTAGCTTATATAAAAACAAAACATTTGACTTTCTCTGAGGCTTACAATGAGATTACACACATTGATGGTCCTTTACTACAAGAAACAAATAAAACATTCTGAATGCAGGGAGTTTGGGATATGTATATTAATTAGTGGTCAGAAGCTAAGGCTCTCCTATTCCCCAAATTTTTCTTCTTTTCCCAGAACTTCTCTGTTTTTGGTATAATTTCCCATCACAGCTGTTTACACTGAAAGTCACTTTTACCCTTCACACTGTACTCCTCCCAGCCTCAAGTAGACATACACTATTATGTTCCATTAAAGTTTACAGAATTATATGTATGATTAACATGGTCTAATCATAGTCAAGATTTCCTGACTTTATTGAAGGCAAGCAGTTAAACTTTCTTCACTAAAGGCCAGGTCACATTGCCCGACGGATGCAAAACGTATGTAAAAAGGACACAGCGGATGAGCAAATTTTCCATCCGTTGCTTATCCGCTCTCCGAAAAGTGCCACCAAATATGCATAAAGAGAGCGGACAACAACGGAGCGGGCGAGGACGTATCGGCGGATGTAAAACAGATGCCTCAACGGCTATGCCTAGCGGATATGAAAGTGTGGATGGAAGCAGGCATTGGTACGTCCGCCAGTGCTTATCCGCGGGGAGCAGCAGCAAAGCGGCAACGCGTAACGGAACAAGAGCGATGCAGAGCGGAGGCCGGCGGATCACTGCGCATGCAGGGAGGCATGCATATGCGTCAGCCCATTGGATACTAAAAAGGAGGCAGCTCGCACGAGGCCAAGCATTTCAGCAGTTAAAGACTGCCTGCCAAGACATAACTTTCATCACAAGACATCTTCATCCCAGACATTCTCATCTCATTGGGGAAGAAGAGGAACCTGTGCCATCTTCTAGCGCAGCCCTGGGCAAGAGGGGCAAAGATCCACCATCCCCCACTCTCCTGGCAACTTTGATTTTTCTTTGCTGCTGCTGCTTCTGCGGTGGTGCTTGCTTCGCTGCTGCTGCCTTTCTTTTCTGCTTGCTTGTTGCTGCTCTTGCTCGGTGCTGGTGCTTGCTGGTGCTGCTCCCTGATGCTGGTTGCTTCTGCTTGCGCTGCTGATCCATCAGGTACACCGGCTACTAATAAGTAGTACTTCTGGGCTACAGGCAGATCAGATGTGAGCTACAAGGAGTTGCTGCTGGTGCTGTTCTCCTGCTGCTTCCCTGCCTGCTGCTGTGTGGGGACCAGCCCCAAAAAAGCCCTGAAAGCCTCTGATGACTGAAGGACACCTGCCAGAGGAGGAAGAGGCCATGGCAAAGGAGAAGATAGCAGTAAAGGGGAGAGACTGAAAGCAGTTACTCCATCACATGAGGGCTATTGAGAGGAGGTGCTGGCAGTGGCTGCAGGGCAGAACGTAGTTAGCTTCAGTACCACCTGTGGAGAAGGGCCACCCAGGCCTCTTATTTGAGCACACCTAAAGCCGAAAGTAGCGGCTTGGAGAGCAGGGAAGGTTCGGAACGAGCCTGGGCTAAAACTCCAGATGTCCTTCCTCGGTGGTGGAAATACTGCACACCTGGTACGGGAAGCTGCACCTGAAGAAGTCTGGACCACCGCCGCGGTCAAGCTCTCACCCGACTGGGAGCACCTATGTCATGGCAAAGTGCAGCCCTCTCCGCGAAAGCTCCTTGGAGGGTGAGATCCGCCCACCGAGGAGCAGACCCCTCTGTCTACTCCTCACTTCAGGCACCACCAGGACAGCCTAGTTTCCATACTCTTCTGGCCAGGGACAGGACAGCGACCGTGTCGCCGGGCAGCGTGACTCCAACCACAGAGCACCCTCGTGACAGAGACCCGCCCCCCGACAGCTCACTACCCCTGTGCTGCCGGAGGACGCTGAGAGGATTCTCTCACACACATGGGAGGCCAAGACACAGTAGCAGCGCGACCACCAGGGACCAGACCCCACCAACCCACACTCAGCTTCCCACCTCGAAAAGGCGAGGCAGAGACCGGCAGAACCAGAGGACAGAGCCCACACTTGTCCTGCTCGGGACGATCAGCGGACCACCATCCAAAAGAACAGCCGCAGATCTCCTCTCTCAGCTGGTACATCTTCGAACATTTCGCTATCCTCAATACCTTCAAAGGCCCTTCCTCACCTACTCGTTGAACCAGACCCTCATGAATGCCCGTAGCCAAGTACCAGCGTGATGAAGGAGCGGATCACGGCGCTGCCCTGCATCACCCTCACAGCCCCAGTGAAACTTGCTTCCCCACACCAAGTCCAGGGTCGCCTTCTCCACCCCAGCGATGTGCTCATCAGCCCTATCCAAGGCTCTTCAACAGCCCCTCACCTGACCAAGGGCTATACCGGGCAACCAGGGAGTTTCTTTTTTTTTGTTGATATCTCAACAGCCACAGGCAGCCCTTCTCAACGTCCAGGGCACAGGTTCCCGGACGCCACACGGTTGAATGCCCACCAATGCCACTGAATTACACTGATGCCACAGACTCCACAGATGCCCCACAAATTCCCAACTCGCACAGATTGCCACTTGAGGCCTGCCACAGATGTTTCTTCACAACCCGCCACCAGATCACCTCACCTCATCCCAGCTCGCCAACACCAAGACCATCCCCTACTACACTCCTCCTTCCTCCCACCCCACAACCAAGCCCGGCCCTCAGAACATCTGTTTATCCCCTACGCTGCACCGTTCGCTTCTGACATCCCAGCGTCTGGATATGAAGGGCCTTCTCACACTCTCACAGGGACTCAGCAGCTTATTGGAACTGTTCTCCTGAGAGCTTCCTGAATACACTCATCTTTCCTCGTTGTTCCTCTCGGGCCAGGCACATACTTCATGAAGAGCCTCGCCCCCAATATGGCGCCTCATACCACGCACTCCAGCCAGCTGGCCACCTCCACATTCCCCTGTCCCCTCAATACCTGAGGACCATGGACATGCCTCAGAAGGTTGACTGCAGAACATTTGCCCACAGAGCTGAGTTATGTTACCGTTGACAGTCTTATCATTGCTGGGGCACTTTTCTTGCGTTCCTTTGCCTTTTTTAAAAAAAAAAGTCCTACCACTTTTACTAGTTAATCTAATACAACGATTTTCTTTGCTTCACACAATTGGTTTCATTATCTTATCTCATAAAGTCTTGGTGGAATCTTCTGAAGAAAAATGATTAAGCCTTTGATGCTTATGGGATGGGCAGGGATACCTGTGGGATGTGGCAATAGCTGTGGGCCTATTGGGCAGATTACTTATGGTGGTATATGCGTTAATAGCTGTGGGCTATGCCGGTAATAAGCGTGGGCAGATTTTAGATAAGCCTCCTCAGTGTCAAGCCTTAGTGGCGACTGTTATGTCGTCCTTCCACCCTACCCATGGTGCCCCACACCGTATGGCCCTTTATATCAATAACAATTTATCATTTGATCCACAACATATTTTTTAATTCAACTATAAACAAACACTCTTATTACTTGCCCTATTTCAAATTGTTAAGAGCCACTCAACTATACACTGCACAACCCTCATCAGTGCATTGATGAGGACAGGCTGAAGTGCAAGCATCCATCAACAATTCTACCATCTTGTCTTTGGCACACTTCCCACTGCTCCCAGGCTGTGGGATCTGCACCAGCTGTTTCGGAGCGTTGCGCTGCTTCTTTCCCTTCATATCCCGCTCTTTCTCACGTTCGAAGGTTACTGTTGCGGGCCTGGTAACTCACTCTCGTCCGACGAGGGGGCGCACTCAGCTATAACTATCGGCTCGATCCACAGAAAAATAAAAAAAATAAAAAAAAACTGTTCAATCAAGGTTCCACCCTTGCCTCCATTCACCAGGCTTCCATGTCCCCATTCCCTTGTTTGGTGGTCCACAGCCTGTTCTGCAACACTGAGTAGCGCGGTGGCGACATGATAGATCGAGATGGTGCAGCGTGCAACAAGCCTTCCACGATGCCTCCTCACGCCGGTCCGTGCGGATGAGATGCCCTGCATGCTGGTGAGAAGTACCTTTGGATACCTGTTGCCAGGATGCCCCAAAAGGTCCTGAACGTTTACCCTCGCGTTCTTCCACCATCCGTTCTTGCCTCCTGGAACATCAGGCCTGTAGTTTTGTAAGATCCTTCTCCTTCACTGGGTGAGGCATCTGGAAGTGTCTTTGTAGAGCTTCATGGCAGTCTAGGTTCTGAGGAGAAGGCGTTCATATTCCCGCATCGAACTATGAAGTCATTAGGGCACATCTGGTGGTGCGCACTATTGTCGTGAGGACAGGACCTGTTTCTGGATCTGGGCAAAGGCCCATGTGACGGTTGCATTCCAAGCCCCTCCTGAGGTTGTCACTGGCTTGTATATTCTGGGCATCTGAAGCTGACTCCGTTGCCTGAAGCATCGATGTACAATGAACTTGTCGTCAGCATCGACCATGGCGAAGAGGATGATGCTGGAAGAAGCCCTTTGTAGTTGTTGATAAGTGACCCTGACTTGACTGAAGCTTTGCAGCCAATTGTGACGAACCACTGCCATCGACATCTGGCATCCAATCAGTGTGGGGAAAGTTCCACTCTGATACCACTGTTCTGCGAATTTCCTCCAGCCTTGTTCAGTTGGAGGGACACTGGACGGAGCTCCTCCACATTATCACTCGATGATAGCTGCCACCACTTCTTCCCTGACCCAATGCTTGATGGTGTTGTATTGCACCCTCCAGGCGATACTGCATGTTTTCCTGTACATGGTCCCGGAGGCCACGGTGGCACAGAGTCAGTGCCACCTTCAGTTTCCAGGGTCCAGGCTGGCGATGGAATGTTGTGTGTTTTGCCTTGGTCAACCTGGGGTCTCCAGACGCTCGACAACTTCGGTTTCAAACGATGTGGCTTGGGTGGCATCCTTCATTAAGGTTCCTGGAATTGCAAGCAGTATCTTCGCGTTCTCAGCTCCACATTTCAGTCTGCTTTTGTCATAGAGTCCAAAACTCCGCTCTTTCTGCCCGATCCATCATCGGACCCAGACACTTCTTGGCCGCCTCCTTTGTGTCTTTCTTTCTCCGTAGAAAAGATGATAAGAGCCTGAAGAGGGCTTGGTTCTGGCTGTGCCAATAAGGGTGTCGGCTACGTGAAAGGGAGCGTGCGATGAACTTCCTCCATGGTGGGAAGAATAGATGGTATGCGTTGGAAGGTAGCAATGAGCAAGGGCTGAAGAGGTCCTTGCACGCCAGGGCCTGCTGGAACTTGAAATGTTGAGATCGCAGGTGATTTTCCTGCCCCCTTTTCTGCATAGGAAATGTTCGGTTTTCCACTAGGTGTCTTTCCACATATTTCCAGGCAAGTGCCTTCTCCTAAACATCCCTAACTATCTGAGATACGTGCCCCTAATTACGGAATGTTTTTCTGTTTTAATGCTTTTATATCCGAAGCTGCATCCACTTCATCCTTTCTACGTCCATGCTCACTAAACACTGTGTCTGTCACTTCCGCATCTGTTTTCGCTTCCTGCCTGTGTGCCGTTTTTCGCTTGGAGTCGGATGCTGAGTTGCGTGGGATGCGCAGCAGATGCCGTACCGCCTAGGATATAGCAGGCGCATACACGGATTGGACGTCCGCACGGACGAGTATGTACACGGATGTTCCCCAGTATGGCCAAGTGGATGTGCTTTTAAATACGGACCGGTTGGATACTTTCATCCGCTCAAAAAGTTTTTGTGCAGCCAAAATTTTTTCGAGCGGGATTGAAATCAATTGTCAGTAAACGATATGCTGGACCGGATACAGAGCTAGAAAAATGTATGGGCAGTGAGTACATCTAGATGAGCGATGCATCGCATTTTATTCCACACACGTGATTGGCAAGATTTTATTAACGTTTTACATCCTCTTTGTATCTGTTGGTGCAGTGTGGACAGGGGCCTTTAAATAATAAGCTCCTCGTAGCATACCTTTTGGTCGTTCTGCAAACATCCATTTATTTAAGTGGTTTACTAAAGCCCCTGTACACTGGCAACCAACTGGATTGCAAATGAGGCATTGTTTTTAATATTTTGTAAAACGGACTAAGAAAAACGTCTGCCACGTTGGGTCCTCAGTCGTGGTCTGTAATCTAGCTATATCGTTGGGCTATCCACGTGCTGAGGCTGGTCCTGTATCAACTTGTAATCCTGCCCTTGGTTAACGGCGATTTACTCACTTTTGCCTCCCGTTTCTTGCGTGTCTTCTCTTATCCACTTCCAGCATCCGAAGTCTATTGACAATTTCATCCGCTCATAAGGTTTTGAGGTCTGCGTCAAACTTTTGCCTCGCCTGCAGCCCGCATGGAAACAAACTAATGTATCCAAGATTCATTCGTGCCGTTCTTCGTTCTGCATCCGTGACGGCATCTGTTCTGCATCCGTACGCATCTGCTACATATCCGGCTATGCATCCCGCTATGCCATGCCCGCATCGCAACTCTACATCTGCTCCAGCGGTAAACGGACGCAGGGAGCGGCACAGCTTCCGGAACACAGAGTGCCAGAAATCGGTTGGAGGAAAAGGATGAAAGCGGATGCAAGGCTCGCAAAGAGGAAAGCCAGTTTTAAAAAGGAAAAAACGTCGCAGGAGGGAAAACCTATATCTCGGATAATTTGTCAAGGATGTCGGAGAATGCCTAGAGGATGCAAAGGGATCACATAGTGGAAAACTCTATACTGTCTTATTAAAATAGGGGGCGAGCGCAAAAAACTCATCTCTGGAATCTCACTCACGGTCCAGCAGCCGCACTGGGTCGAGCACGACTCGCAGCCTCATTGCTCAATGGCTCCCTTCCTCTTCCCAGCATCCAGTTCATGTCCACCCATGACTTCGTATTAACACACTCCTTTGGCACGCCCAAGCCATCGTGTTTCGCAACAGTGGCGAGCATTCTACAGGCTTCTGTTGAAACTCTACTTACAGGAAGAAGAAAAAGAAGAGGCGGCCGAAGCAAGCGTCTGGGGCCGAAGCATGGATCCCAGAGAGGAGCAGAAGTACGGACCTGTAACATACAAGCTGCATGGTGGGAGCTCAGGCTAATGAAGACAGTCGTGCATTCCAAAACTTTCATGAGGACTGCCCTTCAGTGAGCCATGTTTGAACGAAGTCGTGGCAACGCATCGGCGCTTGACACCGAGGATCTTGATCCAAGAAAACACCAGACTTTCCGGCCCTATAGCCTGGACCCTGGGAGGCTCAGAGACGGTGCACTCACTCTGCGCCAACCAGTCAGGACCGTCCGGGACCACGTCACCAGGAGCATTGCTTGCGAGACGGCTGGCGAGGGTGCCACACTAACACTCGTCAGCACTATGTGGTCATGGAGTAGTGGGTTGCACAGGGCCATACATCGAAGTAACAGTGGAGGAGTCGGATTCCTCAGGCCTCCGCTCCACTGAGAGAAGGCTGGACAAAAGTTGCAGAGCAGTAGGATCCACGAGGCTTGGAACTTTCCCCCACATTTTGTTGGAGCCATAGCATGGGAAAACGTTGGCCCAAAAGTGACAGCCAAGTGGGAGTACCTTCCACTTAATTTCAACTACAAAGGCTTTCTCAGCATCGTCCTCTTTCGCCATGCGTCAATGTCCTGACTACAAGTTCATGTACATCAAGTGCTTCAGGCAACGCTTCCCGGCCCTGTCACCTGTTTCAGATGCCCAGTAGACATGCCAG